>OVAX01001698.1:0-40146 GCA_900406405.1 Lepidium africanum | reverse complement strand
CTTGGACTTGGATCACAACCAGAGTAGTCATGATCCCCTCTCTTTCCTCTTGACTTAGATAGGTTTGATGAAGAATNCCCTCTCTTTCCTCTTGACTTAGATAGGTTTGATGAAGAAGGCCATTGATAGCTTCTTGAAGTCGTTTAGCTCTAGCTCTAGTCATGGGACCAGTTGGTAAGGTCATAGCCGTCTCATCCTTAAGCTCCTTAAGGTCCTGCTCCTTAGCTTCTTGATCCAACGTGCGTTTACTGTCCATGATTACATCACAAGCAATTCTCGATTTAGACATAGATTTCTAGTAAACCCACTATCGTGGTGCCTACTACTATGTTTACCGACGTGGTGCTCCTAACTGTCGTTGGTCCTAGGATGCAAACACGCATTATCGATTGGGTCTAGCTATCCACAATCAACCTTAACATCAACTTTCGTGATTAAGGATTGATTGCTCACCTAAGGAAGATCTAATTCCTAATAAGCTTTTGGAATGTTAAGCAATCTGAGTTCATAGGCTAGTTAGCTACTATAACCTAAGTATTAAA
Source organism: Lepidium africanum (assembly GCA_900406405.1). Classification (NCBI taxonomy): domain Eukaryota; kingdom Viridiplantae; phylum Streptophyta; class Magnoliopsida; order Brassicales; family Brassicaceae; genus Lepidium; species Lepidium africanum. The sequence continues at coordinate 39,604 of OVAX01001698.1, read as the reverse complement.
CACAGCAATAGATTGAGAACACACAAGGTAAAGCCCTATTTGTTCCTAATTCATTGAATCTCTAAATCCCTAAAAATCCCTAAACCTGATAAGAAACTACTCAGACATGATGGAATAGAAACAAACAAAGAAGAAGAATATAAACATAATATCATAAACAGAAATTAAAAGCAAATAGGGTTTAGAAATCTTCTCAAATGGTATTTTGGAGGATAGAGATCTTCTCCCTCAAAGGTTACAAGAGTGGATGCTAAAAATAATAATAGGATAACCTAAAAGTTCTCAGAAACCTATTTAAATAGGCTAAAACTGCGTCTGGTACAAAATAAGGAAAATCTGGTTTTCTGTTCGCAGTATCGATGATCGATCGATTGATCAAGAGGTAGAATGGTCGATCATAATCTTAGCAGTTCTATCATCAGGTCGAACAGCAGTTTCTCAGGATACTTGATCAATCGATCAAAGAGTTGATCGCGATCGCGTCTGTTGACATAGCTTCGGTAAAATCATCATATCTTCCTAACCACTTATCTGATTGCCCTCAAACCACCTTCAAATAAAAGCTAACTTACGTAGCTATCTTGTGTTCAAGTTTCAGATTAATTCAACGGTGGGAAACCTTTCAAAGGAAGCTTAAATTCTGACGCTTATGTAGGATTATGCATCTCCATATGCTCGCTTTCACTCAAAACAGCTCATCTTCTCCAAATACGACCTATGACCTGAAAAGACTCTAAAACAGACTAAGAGAATATAAAACACATACTTTGACTCAATAAAATAATGTAAAACAAGGGTTAAAAACCGTTAAAAATACAGTATATCAATTCCCCCAGAATTAACTTTTTGCTTGTCCTCAAGTAAACAAAAAAACCAAGAATGAGAAATAAGTTGAAAATGTGGGAAGTCCTTTCCCCCCTCCCCCAGACGTAGCTTCTTGCTTGTCCTCAAGCAAGCAAAGATTGAAAAGAAGTTTGAAAACGCGGGAACTCCTTCTGTCTTAAGAACACCACAAAAACATTCCCTTGAGTAAGCCACATGAAAACATACCTGACAAAATCGAGACCACCTTGTACTTCCCTCAGACTTTACATCTATCCCAAGCAAACTCCACAATCGAAACAAAGAAATCCGAATTCACCACACCAACCTCCTAAATTATCTAAGTTCGGTCTCATCGAGGTGATATCGATCAAAGGACACATGGATTCCTCCTCATCCTAAATTCTATCTTCCCTATGGTTCCTTTCCTCTCATTTCATTCACCTTGCAGCCGATTTCTCCCTACTTTTCTAAAGTACCATTTAATTTTTTTTATCGGCTGCTTTCTTTGGTAACTCAAAGGATGTAAGCAAGAGTAGCTTCATTGGAGTCCCCCTCGGTAAGCAACAAAACTCGAGTGAAAGATAACGTCATTGGAGTTATCCTCATATCACCAAATTCACTCAAATACGAGCAGCGTCATTGAGAGACTTTTACCCTCAGCCTACTATAATATACAACTTTGTTGTGTAGTTACTTTCAGAACTAAGCATAAATGCTTGAAATGATTAAGAGGGGGGAACCATACTTACACAGATAAGTCTTCTAGGACTGAAGAGAGGAACCCGATTTGATGTATACCAAGCCCCTTGACAAGAAGATTAAGTCAGGTTAAGGGTGAAGTCGGCATGAGATTCTTCAAATACCCGAAAAGATATGGGTAACGTTGAGAAGTTGCACAATCTCTAGGTTTTCCAATAGTCATAGATCTATGTCAAGCTTGCAACAATGGTCACTTAAGTTCCTGAAAATGCGGTTATTCCTCATAAACTCATAGTTCCCTACAATGGTTTTGACTCAGAAACTGACTCAAGAAAAATAACAAAAAGACTCCAAAAGAAACAAAATGTGTTAGTCACCACAAATGTACTCCCCAAGACTTACTTCACACTGTCCCGATGTGAAAATAAATCTAAAAGAAGCACAACTTACACAAAAATATTATAGGAACATAAAGAGAGACAATGGAGAATTGAAACTAACCTGAGCATTTGGATCGATCGATCTTTAGGAGGAACAATCGATCCCAAGTGCTCAGAAAGATGGACCGAACGATCATCAATGTTGAGGTCGATCTAAAGGCTGGGCGCAAAAGTTGATTGTGGTCGGACAAAAGAGCTCGGACATCCAAAAATTTCCACCTGAAGACTGCCCGGTTTCCACAGCGGAAGATCTCATGACCTTCTTTGTGGGCTGCTTACGTTCACCTACTCAAACCATTCTCTGTAAAACAACAACAACCGAAGAATAACGGAGATTTCAGTTTCCCCCAAAGGCATGAGAAAATCAAAAATCTTAAATTGGAATGAGATTACTGTGAAATCAATTGCTAAATTTGATAATCAACACATACAAACATCCAGCAATGCATCAATCAATCAAACATTATCTCAATTCCAAATTAAAGTTCTCAAATTTCTCTAAAATTCTCTTTCAACCTAAACATCAAAATCTACTAAAATCTATCTAAAACCTGGGTAGGGGAACTCGAAATCATCATATAAGAATGGAAAAACAAGAGTTTTGCATAATAAATCATGAAAAAGTCAAATTTCATCAAACCCAAACTTTCAAAATTTTGCCGAAAATAAATAGAGTGATAGAGAAAAATACTCTTGCAGACCGGAAAAGAGAGTTGAATAATCATAAAGAGGATGAAAATCCGAATGCGTTAGCCTCAAAAATCACTCAAATGCGATTAGAAACGAGGGAGATATGAAGGATTGAAAATTTGAAGTGTTTCTCCCAAAAATCGTCTAAGAAAACTTACCTGGCTCGATGATCGATCGATTATGGGCTGAATCGATCGCTCAACGAGTATCTTCTCATGACTCTCCTTTCGACGATCAATTGATCACTTGAGGAGTGGTCGATCGTGAGGTCGAGCGTGTAAACTATGTTCTTTGATGATTGATCGATCACTTGAGGAGTGGTCGATCGTGAGGTCGAGTATATGGCTCTGTGAAGACACGATCGATCAATCATTCTCATGATGGTTGATCACGAGATTCGAGTGTCTACCTCCTGTAGTCGCTGATCGATCGATTAACGCTGGACCGATCGATCACAGTGTCTCGACCAGATTTCTCTTACCTGAAACAGATGAAAACAAAAACAAGAAAAACATAAAAAGAAAAATGCATAAAATGAAAACTACCTACTAGCGGGTTGCCTCCCACTCAGGGCTTGTTTATAGTCGTTAGCTTGACTTCAGTCTCAAATGTTAGTCATGAGAATTGAAAGGTTGAGCTAATGCACCTTTTGTCCTCCTCCTGTCGAGGTAAGAAACCAAATGTGCAACATGGAATCTTTTCATCGTTCGGCTCCAACACTCGAAGAGGGTGAGATCAAACTCCACCAAAAGTGAGAGCACCAAGCCCACTGACTCTGAGATGCTCTGCCTCCAGCTCGAGACACACAAACAGACGCTCCACCTTCGAGCAACCATGCAGAGCATCTTCACACATCTACAGACCAATGCTTCAACATGAGCTTTAGCAGCGGGAAACGACGCCACAGTTCCCGAGCTTTGACCTGAACTTGACTGTGTAGCTCGAGCAACAAGCTGAATCTGGTGGTGCGCTATATAATTACAATGGTGAGAGAACGCCTAAGCTTAACCTGGAGCAAAGTTTTGAACCATCACGACAATGATGATCAACGAGTCGACCCCGAAGGCAGCGAAGTCAAAGTGTTGAACCACGGTTCGCAGAACCAGAAGTGCAGTCCCAACACTTCAAACAGCAACTAGGACTTAACTTCTTTGATCCGTAGGGTTTAACTTTGCAATACTTCTCACAACAGTCGGGGCTTAACTTCCTGGACCCGATGGGTTCAACGTCATACCAGTACAACACTCAGTCAGAGCAACAGTCACAGGATGATGATGGCATGGATGTGGATCCTACCGGGTGGTCAATATTCCGCTGAGGTACAACTGCCACACTCCTCGTATATGTAACATTGTATATTGAGTTTTGTTTGTCTAGGATCCTTCTTCATGCTTTTATCAACATAAGGAACTGTGTGATTTAAGTTTGAAGGAGGGTTATAGATGTTGTTAATAATGTTTTTTGTATTTTTTAGTTTTGATTTTCCATATAACTTATGCATATCACTTAAAGCATAGAAAATCGAAAATAAAAAATATTTTCCATTGCATGTATGGCATATAAATACCACGAAAAAAAAATCACATAAACATTATTCTTAAAAACTCTATACGAATCTCTATTGAGATATTTAAAATTTTAGGACTCGGAATGGATTAAAGATAGATCTTGAATCTTGAATAATATGTCCAGACCTAGCTAAAGTTTATGCTGCACCCGGTCGCACCTGATTTTTGACTGGATTCTTTGAAGTTACAGCTGGGTCGGTTTGAGTTTTTTCCACTGATCTAACGGCTAATATTTTTCTAATTGTCATCTTCATTTCGAAGTGGCATGATCTCATCCGCATATTTCTCAGTTAACACCTTTTTTCTTTTTTTTTGGGGCTAAACACTTTCTTCTTTATTTGGTAATTTCTCTATTTGTCAGATTTCAATTAGAACCTTATAAATTTCAAAGGCTTAAACCGATCCACTTCTCGAAGAAACTCGAATCCAGTCATTTTCGTGATACGACCTTTCGTAATATTCGAATTCATTGAGGATTTTCGAGATACTATCAATCTATCATATTCGTCGGTGATGGGTGGCCTGACTATGGAGGAAATGCCTTTATCGGTTCTGTTCGAGCAAGCTAGGAAAATTCATCTCGCTGCTTCAGAGTCAGGTGTTGATCAGGTGGGAGCTTCTAACTTTTTGTGTATGCATTCGATTAGGGTACTGAAATGGACGATTTCGGGGGTGTGTTGTTCTATAAATTCTTTGTGGTTTTAGGATCTTGTGAAGAAAGGGTGCGAAATGTTACAGAAGTGCGAAGACATGATCGGGAAACTCGGGCTATTTTCTTCTAACGAGACTAAAGAAGATATTAGCACGAACAATCTCAAGTATATTTTGGTAAATTTTCTGCGATCATTTTTCTGTTGTTTGGATTTTGTTAGTGGTATGTTTCTATTCTAGTGTTGTTATTAGTTTTCCTGTTACTTCTAGGTTTAGCTACCCAACTTCCAAATGTAAACTCTGACACTTAGGTTGTGCCCTCTTTCATTTTTTCTTGGTTCTAACGTTAAGTTTTATACCAATAAACGATTCGAAAGAGAAACTTTAGAAGGGGGTTAGAGCGGAAACGAAATGAATCCAAAATAAGTAGCTAGAAGAGATGGAGAGCCAGGATCAGATCAGCTGAAGAGAGAGATAAAAGCCTATTTCTCATGTTACAATCAATCAAGGAGTTGATGACTGTCATCGGAAAGACAATAGAAGTGTAGATGTGGCTACATCTTTCACTCCAAATGGCATAGAGAATGATCTGTTGAAGGAGCTTCAGAATGGTTGTTGTGTCGGCTGAAAGACCAGGAGAAAGGGAGAGTTCTTGCAGAGCTGAAGCCAGAGAGAGGGGTGGATTACTCAAGATCCTACCAGCAAAATCATCCCAAATCTGAGAGAAGAAGGGGCAGTAGGTGGGAGTGAGTTCCCGCTGCAGCCTGATAGAGAACACACTCTGCTGGTAAAGTCATGCCCCGAAGAAGTCTGTCCTTGGTCGGGAGACCTGCAAGCCAGACAACGAAGGAGAACATGGGAATATGTTCCTTGAACTAAACGACATTAGACCAGGTCAAGAGGGGAGAAGGAGAACAAAGATTGTTCCAAGTATGTTTGGTAGAGAAAGAATGCCTGAAAGCTCTTAAACCAGATCGCCAAAGGTATATGTCTGGACTGAGAAAGGGGTTTGGCACTGGTGTTGCAGTTAGGATAACCCGCAAATTTTCAATCTCATCTGATCCGGCCTCTGGAAACCACCATGAACCATCCCTGACTGCTTCACAAACTTGAGCACCCTTGTGTTATCGCATCTTCCTGGGACCATTACAGCCAATTGTTTCCAGCGATGGGACAAGACTAAGCCAGTTATAATGCCAAAAGACTGCTGTTTCACCATTGTTAACATCCACTCTAAATAGTCTTTTGATGTGGTATTAACTGGAGCCAGCTTCTAATAGTCTGGGACAGCCGAGGAGAGTCCCTAACAGACCAAAAACTGGATTTACTTGTTACTACTTTGTGTGGATATATAAGATTGTGTATTTGAGTTGACAATTCTATTAAGTGACGAGGAATTATTTTTTCTAATGATCATAGGTTCCCTTCTATCTTGCGGAGTTGATGGAGAAAATCATACAGGATGACCGAATTCAGATTGTCAAGGCCTCATATGAAAAGTTGAAGGTAAGTTTACTGCTTAGTGTTTGTAGGTTGTGAATTCCTTTGATGCTAGTGGTAGAGGGTATGAGCATTTGGTTGTGTGTTTTGTGATTGATAATAGTCCTATTACCGTATCTAGGAGTTCTGTTCGTTCTGTGAGGCAATGGTGCTTGTTCCGGAAGAGGAGTTGGAGGCTTCTTCACGAGGAGGTTCTGGTGCACCTGCAGATCGAAGGGCTCTAAAGGTTAATATTTATCCCTGTTCTTTTTGTTATACTGTAATGAGAACACGGTTTATTGCTTTTGGATTTTGAAATGCGTGCTGTGTCTTTATGATCATGATACTTTGTAGATAGCTCGCTTCAAACGTCAAAAGGCTGCAGAGTCAAAGCTTCTTGAAATTAAAGAGAGGAAAGAGAGACGTGGACGTTCAACTAAAGCAGCTACCTTGTCTACACCCGCTGAATCTGGGGAAGAAGATATTCCTGATGAAGACAGCGAAGAGGAGAGAGAGGTTTGTCCCACTTTTTGTCTCGCTGCTTTACCTAAATCGATTTTCTTCTAAGCCTTGTGTCATGATTATTCTCTGCAGGCGTGGCTGTCCTCCATTAACTTGGCTATTTGTAAGGTTTGTATAAAATCATATATTGGAATGCTATGGTTTGTCATGAATATTGGCTATATCTGATGTTTGAAGTTTGTTACAGGCCATTGATCTGTTGGAAATGCTAAAGAGAGAAGAGGAGATGCTCTCTGCAATAAAGGAAAAACAGCTGAAGGTTAGTTACCTCCGTGTTACATTTTTCACATGCTGATGAACTCTTTGATGTAAACATATAAACTAAGAAAATGTGTTATGGGTATTTTATCAGAATGGAGAAGATCAGTTTTCTCGAGATGCTCTTGACAATCGTACAAAGAAAGCTGAAACCTGGCACAGAGATGCTGCTGCTAGGGTACAATACTCTAGACCGGCACAACCAATCACTTGTGCTACATTTGCACAAGATGTGTTAGAAGGAAGAGCTTCAGTATCAGAAGCTCACGAACACAAGCACCAACCTCTTATATTCGGCCCAGCAAGCATCATAGGTGGACCACTCTCTACAGAAAGAGAGAGAATGATAGCTAAGGTTTTCCAACCAAGTCACAGGTAAAAACAAAATCATGCTATCACATATCTTATATCATTTATTCTAAATGTTAACAAGGCGATCAAACTTGTATTTGAAGGATGCCGACAATGAGCATAGAGGATGCTGGATTAACAGAGATGACGATAATGAACGATTGGCAAGAACAGACGAAAAAAGCCATTGAAGAAGCAACCACCTCATGGTACAACGATAAACCTCTGAGAAGAAAGGAAGAGGACGATGAAGATGATGATGAAGACGAGGAAGCTGTAATGAAAGCTAGAGCTTTCGATGATTGGAAGGACGATAATCCTCGTGGTGCAGGTAACAAGAAACTCACACCTTGTGGCTGAGATCAGAGAGTGGGACACATATTTAACACTTCATCCCTTTTGTTTCTTATTTCCAAAACCTTATTTTCACTTATGTCTTTAATGTAACCATCTTTTTATTGCAAGTCATAGACTGTTACAAATTTATAGCATGAATTCAAGTACTGGAATCAATTTCAATCTCGTATTTTTCTTTATTAGTTTTAAATACACCAATCATAGATGCAATGTATGTACATATTTTTTGTCACCTAGATGCAATGTACATATTTAGTTAAAAAATTAATGCGTGACTGGTCTGAAACTATCTTCCTTTGTCCTCCATTATTAGTGAGACCCACGTTCAATCACACCACAATTTGGGGAATAAACGGCAAAAGAAACAAAAAAGATTGTTAGAAAAGAGATATACAAAACACACATTTTGCTTGTGAATGATTTAACTTCATGTCTTCAAAGTACAATGAACATCACTAACATGTAAACCAGGATTCAACCTATTATCTAGTTTCCTCCTGAAAACAACACTTTTTGTGATTTTAAAAATAAAGAAGATACAGAAAATGAATACCCAGAAAAAAATGAATGAAGATGTCAATGATCAAATTTGATGCAGATTAAAAACAGTATGAATTTGGAGATGTACACTGAGAGAAGACTGATGTTTACTTTATGCTTCAATTAATGCATTGAAACCCTTCACAAATCCATAGCCAGATTCCGAATAAAATAGCACAGATGCAGAAATCGAACATCAATACCACCCAAACATGTTTCTTCCATATCTGCTTTGCCTTTTGCCTATGATGATGATCACTTAACAATCCATTTCTCAGTTCCTTGCGTGAGACTCCATTGCTTCCATTCCCACATAAATCCATCTTCTTATCTGATATCTCCTTGATCGAAACAATGTCTCCTGAATCTTCCCCTTTTGCTTCATTATGTGATCTCTTCTTCTTCTTCAACGCCTTCAATGGCTTCCCCAAAAGTGGCATCAACGCAGCTTTTCTTCCTTTAGATGAATCGATGCTCGGATTACGACTCTCTCTTGCTATGCTCCTTGGAGATCCTACCAAATCCATGTCCAATTCCAAATCCACATCAACAACACCAACAATCTCCGCGAACACTGGATCGAGCTTTGATTGGAGACAATGCGGAGCCGGATTTTTCAACGTTTCCGCATCCCATACGCCGACTCTGATCAGATCTTCAATAGCTGATCTCAACCGATTCAAAAGCCATACGGATTCAGGCTTCTCCATACCTTCGTCCAAAATCGCGAAATACACAAAGGAGTCATCGATTGCGAATGTATACGTCTTCTTGTGAACTGTATGAGAGAACATCGAATGATGAGGAGGCGTGTTCTCGATGCATCTCAAAGCTACTTCTTCGATTCCTGGCTCTTCCTTGGAAACAAACTCAGCAAGAACGACGGTTCCTTTCGCAATGCAAGTGTATGACAGGAAATTTGGATTTGAAATCATCCTTTTATGTATATATATGGTTTCAATGCAGAGTCGAATCAAAATTCCAAATAAAAGATTAAAAAGAAACACAGATCGTTAAATTTTCATTCGGAATCTTCGTATCGCAACAAAAGGAAATGCTGCGATCACGATCGAATCAGAGATGAGATCAGAGGATTTGTTTTTTTTTTGGTTGCTCGCTTAATCTCTTTAGAAAACCATAATCTCTATCCCTCGGGCAATCCAATCTGTCACTTTCTCTCTCTCTCTCTCTCTAGAGTTTGCGGAATTTTCTAGGGAAAATAACAGAAATGGAGAAGGAGATCCATTATTGGAGACAACGAAAGATAGATTCAGCAATAGAATATTTACGGACTCACTGTCCTTAAATCTACCATCGTAACTTTTCATATTTACAATTATACCCCACAACTAAGTTTTCAGAGCCGTGATTCGAGTAAATCACACGTGCTAGGGTAATGCCACGTCGCATATAAAAATGCATTCATTAATATGGGGGAGTGTTAGTAATTAAATAAACTTTAAGACGTATTCTTAATATTTCTAAAATACAAGGAGCAAACTGATATACGTCACTTTAAACATCGCAGAGAACCAACTCGTCTCTGTACAACGTCATTGTTTGGATCCGATAGAAGATGGATCAACCCGACCCGAATAATGGCTCCGGCCTGGTTCTCTCCGCCACTGAACCGATGCGATCGTTTCTCGCGTTAGCCTCCCGTGATCTTCGTCTCTCCGAAGAACTTAGAGGAATTGCTTCTGATCTGCGCTCGACGAACACCGTTCCCTACAAATTCCTCCGAGCTATTTGGGCCGGAACCGATCCCTCAACAAGACCCGGATTGTTCGGACTTTTATCTGGCTCTGATTTCGTCTTGACTAGTCCCAAACCCAGAGAAAAGGTACGCTAAACTTATATTCTACATTAAATCATTTTTGCTGGTGATTTTCGTATTACTGTTTTGTTGTACTCTTCTGTATTCGAGCGAAATTTGATTTAGTCAGATTCTGTTTTTGCTCCCTAATTTTGCTGTGCTCGAACAATCCGGCAACAATAGAGATTATCTTTTAGTATTTTAGAGGAATGGAAGATTTCTAGTTATCCTTTAGTTGAAATGAGCAGAATTTTGATTTGTACTTTTGTTTGATTCATATTTGAATCCAAATGTGCAATTAAAGAAATTTGCTCCTCCTCTTATTGAATGTATTCAAGGCTGCTTTTGGTTTCCTCTGTTTGAAGTTTTTCTTGGTTATGTTTAGAATATCTTCATGTCTCTCCATTTCTTCGTGAGTTTGTTATGTTTTATCATAACTGTGATCTGATTTATCTTTTCTTGGTAGAGTGAAGAACTGAAATTAAGATTGCTAAAGCTCAGAGAAATAGCAGAGAGGAAGGAATATGCTGAGCTTGTCAAAGATATAACACCCAAGAAACAAGTAGAGGAGCCTTTCTCCTCTTACAAAGACCAGCTTGGTTTTGGTAAAGCTTTTTCTCGTGGTTTGGGATTTCTTTTTATTGGACAGGGATTACACATTTGAAGATTTTGATTTTCTTTCAAACTCATTTCATAGGTTTACACGTTGGTCTTACCATGTTTACTGGATATTTGGTTGGATACGCTTCATTCAGAGCTTTGTTCAACCACAACCCCGCACTGGTATGTTATCTGTATCCTCGTTCTGTCAAATCTGAAACCGGCTATATGGCTAAGAGGATCTTTTTGAATCACTGGTTTTGGATTTTTGTGTTTTTCCTTCTTCTTACAGAGTGCTGCTGGTGGGATTCTTGGACTAGTTTTGGCGATGCTTGTGGAAACACTTCTGTTTATAATCAAAACATCTAAAGATGATCAGATTCAGAGCTCTAAGTCATTCACTCCCACTATTAAGAAGAATCAATAGATCCATCCGTATAGATATCATCTTCTACATCCAGAGAAACATTTCTTCCTTCTTATTCCTGTTATTCCTGAGAGAAAGGATGAGACTTTTGTGTTATGAGCAAGTCCATCTCAACCCAATTTGGGAAAATATTTGTACACAGAATGATAAGAACCACATAATTTAAGTTTAGTCTTAAAGAGTTGGAACTTTTTTCCTCTCCTTTGTATGATTCTATCAAGTTTTTGTTCTGTTGTAAGGACTGAGATAGAGCACGTCTTTGTGATACTTTATAAAAAGTATTCTTTTAATTTAGCAAGTTTCCATTGGATTTTTGAGTTGTCTTTCCTTTCCTTCGCATAGATCATAATGTCGATAAACCGAAAATTGTGTCGAGGTCATGAGTCCTCTGATACAAACATCGAAGCTAGCAACTAGTCTAAAAGTGTAAATCAATAAACATTTTTGCTTGTAGTTGTGAGGGGAGATGGAGACAATGCGTGCACAGTTTTCCTTGAGTAGAGGAGGGAAGAAGGGATTCAATGGAAACATTTGGGGCCAACAGTTAGCATCTAAGGACGAAAAGGCCTTGCAACAAGCAGCTTCAACATTTTCAAAATTTCCAGAGAAAATTGATTTAGATATTTCGAGCACACATCCTTGAACGTTGAAGAGAGTCGACCAACACTTCACCAGGTCAACAGGTGAACCAGGTTGCAAAAGTCCTGGAAAGATTGGTGGCCGTTGCATTTGGGCTAAACCTTGAGTGACAAAATTGGCACCAAAATGTAACTCATGTTTAGAAATGTAACATCATTTTCAAAATGTAACTTTTTAATGTATCCATAATTTCTTACATTAAGTTGCGTTGACTAATGTGAATGTAGTGTTTTCTAGTTTAAGTTTCAAAACAGAAAAATTTGCAGTTCATTTTGTCTTTTACTGATTTTAGTCTCTCAATAACCGGACCGGATTCAAGTTCGTATGGTAGATAGTAAGAATAACATCTCAAATGGTATGTCCCTTCTGTGAAGACAAGAGAGTTAAAATCACAACTGACGATAAAAACTTCTTTATGATCTCTATAATGTTTCATATTATTACGATTATTTATGTTCGTATTACATGTAAACTTCAGTTTCGATATATTTGTTCTAAGAGATCCAAGTACCAACTGAATGTCTAGTTATAAAGATACAGTCTTATGTTGTAGGAAAAATCAAATTGACTCTGTCACATTCGATTCCAATTCAGAAAGTAAGTATTTTTTGTTTATAAATTTGTAGACTCAACTCGATAGCTTGTGATAAGTTGCTAACTATCATAAAACAAGCAATTATGAACTTCAATCTTTCTTACTCTCATTTAATTCAACAACTAGAGAAACACAAAACACAATCCAGATTCATAATCTCTGTTTGTAATGCTCTGTTATGAAAATACAGTGTCACGCCACTTCCACCATCAAGTTCATTTTCAGAAGCTCGAACTTGGCTTTCAATAAAGAATAAAATGATACAGTGGCCGTTTTCAGGAAGTGAAGCTGGAAAGTGGTACAAGGCTTGGATTCACTCGTACAATTCTGTTTTTTCTTTATGACAATCTATACAGTGTTCAATCACACGGATATTTTATGTGCTTATACTTTATTTGATCTCTGCACAGTTATTTGCACCAACGGGTTCCCGTAAACAACTTGATATCGCCATCACTGCAGCTTCAATGGATGCATCTTCTCCCTGGTTATTTCAAGACATTTGTTCAACAGTTAAGTTGTAAGCAAATGTGTCAATCATACGTTTTAATAGACATAGAAAGAGTATTAGTCTTCCATCTTGCCTTCTCTTTCCAGTAAAACATGTTGCCGTATTTCCCAGCCAATCGACTCCAGAAACTACGAGGTATGTCTAAATCAACAGTAGCCCCAACGTTGAAATTCAATATGTTTCCTGTTTCAAATCCAGTTATCAACTATCAATTTCTAGTCGTATACTTCCAAAACCGTAAAAATGAGGTTTGGGATGCTACCAAAAGTCGGGTCAGCAACAAACACAATTGTGTTATCATCCACCTGCCAGAAATCTTTGATTGCTAGTCCTGTTTCAAACACAAACAAAATGTCATCACATAAAATCCAATGGAGGAAGATTAAGTTTGTTGTTTTCTAAGCATTCATCATACCAGGTGTAACGGGATAGTTTTGAGCTAAGACTCTCAATTTGAATCCTGTATCTTTTTCAAGATCAGCTATTTCTTGAGCTATCCTTTTCTCCTGTTATATCTCAAAGAGAAATAGCATTAAGGAAACCAAATCAGATCAGAATAACACTAAAAATCTGTAGAAGAAGCAAACATATCTACATTACATAAACAGGAATCAAAAATCACAAAAATGGACGCTGAAATATGCATACCTGACCATTAGAGAGGAAATCAGCAACATCTATGACAGAGGTAAACTCTTTAGGAAGCAATTCTGGTTTGTTAACTCCGACTTTTGCTTCTGCAAATCCCACGCCTGCAAAAGGATTCAGAATTATAGACAACTGATATCCGGAAAATTTTCATTTGCACTGTTTGTTCATTGTTCCACACACTTAAATATAAAACTTTTGACTTTCATATGCTTCGAAATCGTTAAATACAGCCACAAGCTTCACACTTTGTGATTTGAAGATCGTTCAGCAACACATCGACATTGTTGTTATTGTATAACAACAGGCTTGAATCAAAATCAAAGGACATTGTGTTTTCAATCTATTTTCAAAAAGAAATGATCTTTGTGAGAAGGAAGAGAGAGACACGTACCGGATAGAGATAAACCGAGAGCGAGAGCTCCAGAGAATACCAAACTGAGAGATTTTGACCCGAAACGTGAAACCCAATTTTCTACTCCGGAGGTTTTCAAGGAGAGACGAGACGACGGTGAAGTTTCTCCGGAGCTGTGATTGAAAACAGAACGAGAGAAGCTTCTTCTACATTGTGAAGGAGGAGGTAGATAGAGCATCGCCATGACTCTTTAGCAAGCTTTCCTTCTTCGTTACTCTGCTTTTTTTTCCTTGGATAACGTTTAATCAACTCGCAAATATTGTCAATTAAACCGGACATTACCAAAATATTTTTCGGTACAGAACAAAAGTAACTAAACCGGAATAACCAGATTATGGGACGATTGGGATCCATAAGAGAAAGCGACCAAAAATACATTTAACAGAGAGATACAAATAAGGAGAATTTCACGTGAGAGTGAGTTTCGATAAAAACGTTACTTTATTAAGAAAACCTATAGAAATAGAGCTCTCTAGAGATATATGAGTTCAAAGTTTAGTAAACGAAAAAGCTAAACATTGACAAATCTAATCTAAATTAAAAGTGTAGATCAAACATATAATTCTTGCTTTTAGTTGTGTGCAGGTGCAGGAGAGTTGGAGACAATGCGTGCACAGTTATCCTTGAGGAGAGGGGGGATGAATGGATTCAATGGAAACATTTGGGGCCAACAGTTAGCATCTAAAGCCAAAAACGTCTTGCAACAAGCGGCTTCAAGAACTTCAAAGTTTCCAGAGATCATTGATTTGGAGATATTGAGTACACATCCTTGCACGTTGAAGAGAGACGACCAACATTTTACAAGATCAATAGGTGAACCAGGTGGGAAAAGTCCGGGGAATGTTGGTGGCTTTTGCATTTGAGCTACTCCTTGAGTGACAAAAATGGCTGAACAAAGAGAAACCATTAAGAAGATTGAGACAACAGTTTTGCTTCCCATCTTTGTTGTTAATCCTTTTTGTGTTTCTTTCTTTTCTTCTTTCGTATATGGTCCAGGCTTTGATGCTTAGGATGGTTTAGGATGTAAGAAGGAACTTAGATTATATATGATCAGGAAACAAGATTTTATTTGATAAACTGAAAAGTAAGAGATCAGTGTTAAATTCTGTTCAAACATGTAACATAAGTTTAGATTTGATGTAATAAATTCTCTTACGTTGAATTGACTAGTTTAAATGTAATGTGTTATTGTTGAAGTTTTGAAACAGAAAATCTGCACGTTATACTTTCTTTTGACCCACTTTTGTTCAAGTTTCGGTTTTAAATTTTGTTTTACTTTACTTTAGTTTGTTTTTTTTGTAATTCTATAAACTTCAAGTACCTTATTCAAGTTTATTGCTATTAGTCACAACTCGCAAGCCCTGTAGCTAATCCCGATTTACGATCGAATGATGAATTGGTACAATATCTGCAAATTCCATTCTTTGAAGGTAATAGAGTCGGCAAGTAAAGATATAAATACCTCCTTATCTTCTACAACATTTCATTTTCTTACAACTATTTCTGTCTGTATTCCATGCACACTCCAATTTTCAAAGTCACTTGTTTGTTGGAATACTAGTACCGATGTTAAAGACAATACACTCTAATGTTAAAGGAAACATATGGTATCTACAAATTCACTTTCTGTTTAACCACATCCTTAACTCTTATCAGATAGCACCGAAAACTCTCATATGTTGAAACGGAAGACATTCGCTTATTACCTATACGCAGAACTTCACATAAGTGATACCTTATATAGATAACATAGGCTTTTCAGACAGGCAACGGTTAGATTATCCAAATGCACAGGATCATTAATACCTGCTAAAGAATGGTTTTATTGTTTATCTCCAACGTATCTTTGGATCAAAGAAGCAAATGCATCACATAAATGGAAACCTATTGTAACAGCGTAGAAATATAGGTCATGAACAAAAATGTTCCAACAAACTCTTGCTCCTTCAAGGTCCTCCAAGTATTGCGTTCTCGGTATCTTCTCTACTCAATGCGTAGCTAAACCTCCTCTCCATGTCTCTCTCTAGATTTCCCGGCCCGCTTTTCAAGTACCTGTGTAACAAGCAATTTGGTTAGTCACATTAGGTCGGATTACATACAGAGACTGGTATAGGAAATGAAGAGAGAACATGGCAATATATAGACTTTTGGTCTGTTGGATTGAGAGAAGAGACATCAAATTAGCTGTTAATACTCAGTTCCAGTGAATGACACATATCGAAGAACAATATCACAACAACAAACACTGAACTAGTTGGATTCATTACCATCGTCAAGAAGCTAAATCGTAACACAATGCTATACATATACTTATCCAGGCTAAAACAAATTCATCTTCACAACATTATCCACAATCAATACTAAAACTAAACATTCTCAAACACTTGAACTAACTATGAATATTCATGGAGGAATCTTTATACACTAAAGAGGAAGTAAGAAGTATCTCAGAACTCTAGGCATTTCAATACTATTGAAAGGCTAGCATACAAAAATTTTGGAGAAAATTCAGTAAAAGAATCGAGCTTTAAGAAGCCCAATGAGAGTACAGAAGCAATCAGTAAATACCTGATGCAGAGATCTGTGACATCAAGTGATAACTGAGCGTGCCAATCGGGTTTCTGTATCAACCAAACAGCTCTATCATCTTTGCTTTGGTAAAACCCTAAACTTCTCAGCCACGCCTCTATACAAGGTAAGCTGTGTGAATACAGTGGCTTGTTCTTCTCCGGTAGCTTCTTCAGCCATTCGTCCTCCGTATCCGACACCTCTTCCGCGTCTGACGATTTCGCCGACACTAGAGTTAGGTTTTTCCTTCGAATTAGGCTAGAATAAGAAGAAGCGAAACTACGACATCTGGGCGAAAACGAGGCCTCCGAGCTCGAAGTGTGAAGAAATTTCGGAGGAATTGATAATATTATACAGGGATATAGAGCAGTTGAAGGAATACATTTGAATGTAGAGAGACAGTTCATTATAAAATAATCTCCGAGAAAATTCTTGATTTTCCCGGGAGAATTCTGGCAGAACGGAAAATCTATCGAGAAGAATCTCAAACAGAAACTGGATTTTGAAGCAGAGCAAGGGAAGTTTTCGTAATATCGTTCTATCTTCAATTTGCCACGTCACCAGATTGAAATTGCTTCCACTCGGTCTTTTCGTTATCCATTGTAAATGGGCTTGTGATCTGAAAGGCTAAGGCCCAAAGTATCTCCAAACCAATGACGTGGTGATATATTTTTTTCCCGCCTAAAATGATTTGCTCCCTCCTCTCTTCTTCAACCCAAATCTAAAATCGAATCTCTAGATTTTTTTCTCTGTTTCATATCGATGGCCGGAGATTTGTTATACGCCAAAACGCAGCGTTTTGTGCTCCTCGTAGATCTCAATCCGCTTCTGACTACGTTTAAACCGGAGCAGTACCTAGCCGTCGTGATCTCCGCCGCCGAGAAGCTACTCTCGTTTCCTCCTCTATCCGATTCTCTCTTCTCTTTTAAATTCTTCTTTTCTTCTCTATCTTCTCTTTTGTCGTCCTCAAAGCTGTCTGCACTCTCAATTTCATCTTCTTCACTCTCATTTAACCTCCCTACTCCTACACTCGTTTCCCTCAGGCGCGCCCTCGACGCGGTTAAACTATGTGAATTTCGATCGATGTTCTTAGAGGTATCGTCTCGTGGGCTTAATGTCGCCGCGAATTTGCGTCAGATTGTTTATGATTACGCTTGGGAACCGGTGGTTCGAGATCCGGAGATAGGTATGATTCCTGGATTTGCGGATGGTGGCTTCGATACAGTTAGGTCGAATTTGGTCGTTATGTTTTCCCCAGTTTCTAGGGATTTTGAATGGGTTTCTGAGTTTCTTGATGTGAAGACTAGTGATGAGTGTCTCAGCGACCTGGGTTTGTTCAAGTCAAAGTTCAGGGAGATTTTTGACTGTGTGAATGAGTTATTTGATGATAGAGATATTCAATTGAGCTGGATTGATGTAAAATCTGAAGATAGCTTTGGTGAAAGAAGCGAACTGGGATTAAATTCTGAGTTTTTCGATAGTGGAATTAGAGAACTGGGTTGGGTACATTGTTCAACGGATTCAATTATTTTTGGTTCTTCAATCGTTCCTTTTGGATTAATCTATCCAGCAATTGCTATTTTCCCTAAGCTATGTAGTACCCAAAAGTTTACTGTTCAGACTAGTCTCGAGATTGCTGATATTAACGGTAAACCTATGGAATGCAAGTGCGGAGAGCTAGAGTTTTCCTCTTCTGAAATTTTTAGTCGGAAGAGGTGTGATGCATTCATCAACTTAGCTAGTAAGCCTGAACAACCCAGTGAGGACTCTATAATTGAACAATTTTGTGATGGGAGTACCAAACTCAGTATTAAAGCCTTGAGGATATGTGATGATGTTATTGAACTCGAGAGGTATACTTGTGATACTTTTGTTGTTCATGAAGTCGCCCAGGAATCTGACCAAGATCAGAACCAGGATTGTGGGTTTTGGGCTGACCGTGTTCTTCAGATATTAGTAAAAGAGACAGGTGAGAAAGTGGCAAAAAGATCATCACCCATTTGGCAGATTTTACTAACTTATCTCTATAGGGAAGGTTACTCAGCTTTGGTATCTCTTTCAAGTAGCAATGGTAGTTTGCGGACAGGAATCCTCAAGCCCTTCACTTTCTCATCAGCTTTAATCTGTGTTTTTGAAAGTGGTATCTCTCCTCAAACTGTAGATCACGAAGATAGCAGGAAGAGACACAGCTGTAATGAATACACAAGAAAAGCAAAAAAAGAAATACTGAACTCACTTCATGACATTAGCTGGGAGAAATTCTGCAGATCAGTGAAAGATTATAGTCAAATCGATCTAGGAGATGTTTATTACTCCAAGTTTAGCAAGTCGAAGAAATTTAAGTTTCTGAAATGTTGGATGAAACAGATTAGTAAACCTAGAGGTTGCAGCTTATCTGTGGCTAGTAATTGCCATGTATCGGAGGATGTGGAAGCAGATTCAATTGAGAAAAAGAACAACTCCTCCGAAGAGATAGAGAATTCTATCTCTTCTTTACCTGGAGCTGAGGAGGAAATTGCTTTGAGTGGAAATCGTTTATCTGAAAAGCAGGACAATGATGCATTTGCTTTGCTAGAGTCATCAGAGAATTTCTTTGCTAGTCTCCCTATTAAAATTAAGCAAGGTATTGAGTCTGAGGAAATAGACTTGTCAGCTCTGGCTGAACGACTTGTCAAGTCCTGTGTGTTCTACGCCTCTCAAAGAGCTGATAAGGACTATAGCTGTGAGAGTGGAACCCTCTTGTTGGCCACTGAGGAGCTAACCAAGATGTTGCTGAAAGAACCGAAAGAAATAGTTCCCAAGTTCAAAAAGAAAGATTCATCATCAGCGGCAAGTGAGCAGGAGTCTGATGAAACTGCCCCGAGTCACATTGTTAGAGAGTATCCTCTTCTTTGCTGTTTACTTACAGTTTATAACTTATTCTTATGCTTTGATATGCTACTATCTACTGATGCTTTCTTTTCAATTACCTAAGATGAATTGTTTGGCATCATAGTTCTTTTCCTTAATTAGCTATAAGATATGAGCTGCAAATTCTTTTCCGAATGGAGATTTTAAAGTATAAGATAGGTTTGGGAAGTGAGGAATCTGAGACGCAGAAGTTTGCAAAACAGATTTGCATGTTCTTAGAGGGCATTCAGTGCAAATTAGATAGTGGATTCTTTGGAGAGTGGAGCCTCGATAAGTATGTGGACAAAACTATAAAAGCCAGGTATATAATGCCCTTCTCAGCAACTATATTGTAATTGGGCTATATGTATATTCATGTAATGCATTGACTTTGGCCCCTTCTCAGGTATCATCATATTCTTGGAGAAGCTGTCAATATAATATATACAGAGATGGATCTGCTTATGTTCACTGACGAGGATCTTGAAGATAGTTTCATGAACACTGAAGACAGTAGTCATTCAGGGAGAGAAAATATCCATAGCAATCTCAAGGGTCATCATCATAGCCAAAGAAATAAAAATGCTCCTGGTACGGGTAAGAAGACCCATGTGCAGGAAAACACTGAGGAGTGCAGAGAAGCTAAGAAAGAGGTTGAAGCACAAGAGATGAGGGAGAGGGCAAGAAGATTCTCGAGTTTCACAAGCTGGATGCCAGATCTTTGTCGAGTTTGGGCACCAAAACAAGCAAAAAACTCTAAAGGCAAGGCGAACCAGCAACAGAGAATGGCTAAAAGGAAAAAGGAGCAAAGATCAGTTGAATATGATAGAGTATGTGAGACACCAATGGCAACAGCAGAGACCAAACGAAAACGAACTGGAAACAAAGATGACCACGAGTGTGAGACTCTGCCTCGTAGTTCAGTCCCAAAGGCTTTGTTTCAGGATGATTAAACTCTGTCCCCGTTTAAAGACTCGAAACTGGAAATAAAGACTAGACCGAAGTCTCACTTAGAAGAAAACGAATTGATATGTATTTTAAAGAAATGGGAATGAGCATAATTGGAGTGGAAGAGGGGTGTTCTTCGTTATAAATTAGTTATCCGAACCCTATTTGTAGATTGAATTTCGTTGTACTTATTACAAAATCATAGATATTAATACAATAATGAGTCCAGTCTCGTGTTCCCTATATCCAGCAAAGGACGAGCCTGAAGAGTCATTGGTATTTTACTCAGTAAGGTACTTTAATTCGTCTCTTATAAAACTGCGCTTTTTACTTGATATCTGAAGTGTTATATTCTGGACAATATTGTAAGATGGTTGTCTAGTGTGAGGGCTTAGTGTTTCGTCTTCAACAACAAAAAGGCTAAACACAAACAAAAAGAGAACCCAGAATTTCAAACAGGTAACAAAGATTTTGTTTTACTGAGAAAATGGAAGTGTAGGAGAGGAGAAGCAACTAACTGTATTTTGAAGTCCACCATGTTATTGTGATGTTCCCTTATTTTATATGAAGTTGCTTTATTTTTTGAGTCGATAGTAATTCAAACTTTTTGAGTTTTCCACTAACTAATGAGCTAATTTGTCTGTCAAAACACATCATCGTAGTGAAGCAAAAACTGAAGATACAGAAAACAGCAAGTTTTAGGTGCAAGAGACATGTAACCAAAACTAACAAGAAACAAGTTTTACATATCAATATAAAGATACCGACCAAGTGAGATATCAGAAGGCCTTAAAAGAAGCTTTAGACCTTGCGGACTTGGATGTTATGTGTTGACTGAGATCGCCAGATTGGTTGCGACCCACTCTGTACAATCGCTATTTCCTCTCCCTTCTTCACCATTCCTTGTTTCTGTTTCATCCAAAATTACCAACTCAACTCTTTAGCCCTAATAAACCAGTAACGAAAGCTACATCTAATTGTGGACAATGAATATACCAGTAGTGTAGCCAAAGCATTAGCAAAAGTTTCTTCTGCATCATCCGTGAAATCCATATATATGGGACATACACCTTGATACAAGGCTAATCTTTGCTGTATTCTTTTCCTGCAGAACAAAATCTCTGATTGTGATTTCCCAAAAACAGAAACTTACCAGTCATTTTTCTTAAAGAATAAACATGGATTACTCACTCATTTGTGAAGGCATAGATAGTTCCTGAAGGACGATAGTGACTTAGCAGTATGGCCATGAAACCTGTTCTGGTGAAGACAACTGTTGAAGTTCCAAGTGTGTTTGACATCATGGTGGCATGGTATGCAAACATCTCACTCATATGGTTCTGAAGAGATTAAAACATTGATCTTGTTAGTATGGAATAGATAGTACATATACTATCTGCGAATAAATTCTCAATGGTGCAGAGTTTGAAAGAAGAAAATGAG
Source organism: Lepidium africanum (assembly GCA_900406405.1). Lineage (NCBI taxonomy): Eukaryota > Viridiplantae > Streptophyta > Magnoliopsida > Brassicales > Brassicaceae > Lepidium > Lepidium africanum. The sequence continues at coordinate 17,725 of OVAX01001698.1, read as the reverse complement.
GTGTGGCTTACCTTGAAAGCTTGACCAAGATTTGGTGGCATTTCACCGCTAGTAATGGTTGCTTCTGTTCGCAACGCAACTGTGTGCATCACTCCAGCAGCTTTCAGTGGGAACCTGACACCAAGTAAAGTTTAGTTTCGTCCATATGACAAACCTCTAGTGTTTTCCCTATTCACACCAATATAAGCAAAATCAGTAGATTATATATATGGAATCAGCCACTTACTTTCCGTGAGCAGTTTCTCCTGAAAGCATTACTGCATCAGCACCTTCTCTAACAGCGATAGCAATGTCTGAGACCTCTGCTCGGGTTGGAGTAGGATGAACTATCATACTCTCAAGCATGTTAGTTGCAACAATAACAGCTTTTCCCATGCTACGGCATAGGTTAATGATCCTTTCCTGTATATCAAAATGCAATCAGGGTTCTAACTGCAAGAAAATTTTCACATGTTCTGATTTTGGTTTATCTAAGATGAGAGGCAAGTGCTAACCTGAAGAATGGGGACTTCTTCAATTGGAAGCTCTGCACCAAGATCACCTCTTGCAACCATTGCCTAGAAGACATTGCACAAATCTAATTAGGCAATCACATGCATTGGGGTCAATCAGTTCAGAATATATATTACATTGTCGCTACAGGTCTCTAAATATATGTTTTTACAAAACAATCTTCAATTAGTTGCTCTCGCTGGGATAACAGTCTGTAAGGCATAAAGAGAAAAAGAACAAACAAGAGAAGGTTGACGGGAAAATCACCCCATCTGACGCTGTGATAATGGAGTGCAAGTTAGGGATAGAGTCAGCACTTTCAATTTTTACTATCACATGTATATCAGCACCACAACCTGCCAAGTATTTGTAAAAAATATCAAGAATAGAACAAAAATGGAGAACCAAAAGCAACACATTCACTTAGAACAGGATCACACTATTTGGGCATTTACCTTGTAGGTATTTCTTCAATTCATGTACTACTTGTGCATCTTTGACAAAGGAAACTGCATAAAAGTCAACTTTGTTCTCCACTCCAAATTTAATATCCTCCCAATCCTTCTCTGCGAAAAGGAAGAAAAATTACAAGAAATAAGCATCAGAGGATAAGATCATTCAGGCTTAAATTGAAAATGCAGCCAAAACAACAAGAATAATTAGGCAAGAAGGTAAGCGGCCAGACCAGTGATTGATGGTAATGTTGCACTTTTCCCTCGGACATTCAAGTGTCTCCTTGACTTAAGTTCTCCACCATCAACAACTTCACATTTGACGGAGTCTTTAGTCTTAGACTTCACCATAAACGACATCATACCACCTAAAACATAGGAATAGAACCATCAATATATAGGAAAAAATTGAACCAAGTGCATTTTCGCCAATGAGATCCTCTGCAAAGGCATGTCAAAGTAAATCTAAATCTCTTTTACAGCAAGTGCTAAGATCTACATACCATCAACAAGAAGCATGTCACCCGCTTCCACGTCATTGACAAAATCGTCATAGTTAACACTGACACAACTTGGTGTGCTGACTCCTCTCTCAATTGTAAAAGTAAACTCTTGACCGGGGTTTAACATAATTGGTTGGGGTAGATCTCCACTCCTAACTTCCGGACCCTATGAACAATAAATAATCATCAAAGAAGATATAGGGACATAAAAATCTGTCAAGTATGTAGATAAAAACCGAACAAACCTTGGTATCAAGCATGATAGCAATGGTGTTGTCTTTAGTTTGTGCATTGTATTCCTTGACTAAATCAATAACCTTCTTATGAGAAGCATGATCACCATGAGACATGTTCATCCTAGCAACATTCATCCCAGCTTCAGCCAGTTTCCATATCATTTCTCTTGTGTTGGTAGACGGACCAACGGTACAAACGATCTTTGTTTTCCTTCTTACTGTCGGCTTTGACCATACCCCTACCGATGTGTCACCAAACTGCTGAATTTCCAACAACCTCTCGAGTTGCTCCTCTCTCTAATCCACATTGGCGACCAAAAAAATTAAAAATAAGATTCAGTTTCCAATAGTAACAAGAACAAAACTTTCATGTGGTCAAGTGCAAAAAAACTGTCATTCTAGCCACTCAGAAAACCTCAACATATAAAATGTATTAACCAGAAATTTTCTTCTCGGAATTTGTAATCAGCTCACAGATTCAAACAGCTAGCTCATCAAAAGTTCCCGACTAAACCCTAAACCATGAACTTTAAACTCTCGCATTCAAAATCAAGTAGAATGGGAAGTACTTAATACGAATATCAAACTGAAACGCCTTCGCAACTACTACTAAACTCGAAACGCAGGAAATAAAAGAAGCATAGCCACGTTAAACAACTATTCTCAATACAAAACATAAAGCTCACACATACGTTAGGCACATCCTCAGGAGACACTGGAATAACTTCAGTCTCCACACGAGCAGATCTCACAGTAGTATCAACTACTCTTCTGCTTCTTACATAGACTCTTCCATTCTTATTCACTTCGTTTCCCAGCACCTTCACTGCAAAACTCGCTGGTTTCAGAATCTTCTCGGATCTTGTAGACACAGATCCACCGTTGGGACACAATAATGAGCCCTGAATCGACCTAGTAGCAACCACCTGAGCCATTTCCGTTTCCGATGACAAGGATCAACGAATGCAAGAAGTATGAAATGGCAGAGGAACAAGAGAGAGGAAGAGATGTCGAAAACTCAGAGACAGAGAGTAGTGAAGATGTGGCTTATTTCGGCGGAATTTACGAAGTCGAATTTGCTTAGTTCGTATCGAAACGTGACAAATCATAAGTAGTTGGGATATTAAATTTTTTTTTAAGAAAATCACATTGTGGAGCTGAAACGACGGCGTATACATTTGAATTTTTGAGCCCATTTATAAGCCCATCAAAACCCATGGGCTAAATCTCGGTGCTCTAATTGATTTTTGAGGATAGTGAAATGGCGGGAAAATGTCTGGAACTATACGCGCCACAAGAGCCCTAATCACTGAGATTACTGATACTGAAGCTGAATTCGTTTTCCTTTTTATCGTCTGTTCGATTTCTGCGTTTTGATTCGCTATAGTGTCTGATTAATAGCATAGAGTGTTCAATTTCAATTTTGTAATCTGTGGAAGCAAATGGATGTCGAGGAGAGAATCTCAACTAAAAAAAAGATGGATTTGGAAGGGTTATCAGTAATCTGCAGCGATCTCGGTGTTCCCGAAGAAGACGAAGATGGAAAACGAATTGGGTACTCCAAAAGTGAGTACTGTCTCGATAATTTGAAAGACTTACTGAGATTTCTGAGACGCGACGATCCTCAGAGCAGGGAGGTTTTCAAACAGGTCTGTGCGTGGAATATAGTCTCTAAAGATTTGATTCCGATCATTGAGCATTACCAAGATGAACATAACTTAGTTTTAAATGCAGGTACTAAATTTTCTTTTTATCCCTTAACCAAAATTTTGAGGCTTGTTTTATTGATGTAATTTTCTGATGATTTTGTAATATGCTTTTTCAGTTAAGGTATTGGTGTTTCTCACAATGCCCATAGAGCCTTCTTCAGATGATATTCCTCAGCAGTTAGAGTATTTATGGGGCTTGAAATCTGCTATTACTTTCAGTAATATTGTTGCAGTGATTGTGTCTTTGCTAGAAGGTCCCCTCGAGAACTTAGAATTGTAAGTTCGAAACTCATTCTGTTTTTAATTGTGGTTAGGTATGTGTTGAGTAGTGTAAAACTGTTATTCTAAACTGATCTTATGCTTTCCAGAGATGTATTCAATGAGGAAGATTGGAAATTGGTTCAGCTTGTGCTCACTTTATTTAGAAATTTACTGGCTATTCATGATATATCTCCGCTTCAAAAGGTTGGAGAGTCAACTTGTTACTATTTGTCGCTGAGGGATCAGTTTCTCAAGCTTCTGTCTCGTGAAAACGTGATGGACATATTTCTTGTGATAACTCAGACTATCGAGGGGGTTAATAGTTTGTTGAGACATGATAACTTACTTCTGCTTGAAATTTATCACTATATTCTTTTGGGTCAAGACATGGAGTTCATTGCAAAGGCCCTTGAGAAGGTTAATCTGTTAATGTTCCTTCTGGATCAATATGATTACTGAGATTGGAACAAAGTTTCTTTGGTAATGATGCTGAATTCGACCCATCAATTTTTGTTTATGACAGTTGGATCAAGGTAAAAAAGCTTCCATTGACAGCTTGAAGACATTGATGGAGGAAGAGAAAGTCAAAAGAAAGCTTGCAAGACTCCAAAATGTAAATCAGCGTCATTCACAATTTGGTGGGACATTCACTCGGATCACCATGGTATTGTTTCTCACGATGATTCTTCAAAGATTATATCATGTAAGAAGTTTGTAATTTGAAAAAGAATTTTGGTAGGATGGCAGTAAAGCTGTACTAAAGGGACCTTCTACAACCGAGAGCACAATTCCGAAGTCTCAAAAAGGTCGTGGGGCAACAGAAAAGATTGTCTGGGAACATGGGCCAATTTCTCTGACAAATGACAATGTTTTGAAGTTGCTGCACGATTTCATCAATCAGTTTATGTCAGGAGGGTATAATGGTATGTGACACAATAGAGCAGCGATGCTTTCTTACACTTGGTTTTAAGTATGGTGATGCTGATAACAGTGCCATATCTCTTAGTTTTGATGCAGTCAGTATGTGAAGATATAGAGAAGGAGCATCCCTCCATTCAAAATAGTGACATTGTTACCTTCTTCCAAGTTGCTCAGGCCGTCACCTCTTTTCAGTTTCATAAGTCGTTGGCTTCCAATGTGAGTAATTGAGCTACTTGGTTTCATTTGTCCAAGTTATTTGCATTTACTATTCCTTCGTTTCTACAAGTCTGAGTCTCCGTGATTTTGTGGTTGTGTGCCCTTTTTTTCTCTTACAGCCAGCAACAGGAAAGGAAGAAGCTTTTGAATTCTCTACCGACCAGAAGTCTCAAGAAAACTTATCTAAGACTGACATTTGTGCGCCAATTGCAGCAACAATTAATGACAGAATGTTTGTACTTGTCGTTTCAAAATGGCGCTGTGCATTTGATGGTCTCAAAGAAACTAAAGATTTTAAATTTTTATCTGCAGCAGGTTCTCTTGTGAAAACCATGGTATGCAATGTGCATGTTCAATCTCTTGCTGGCTAACTCCTTTAGGCTGCTTCCGGCTCTCTATTTATATCAATGGTTTCTGTAGCTGCTTTTTTTATTTATTTAGATGAGTGTATGCATCAGTGGTTTATGTGAAGAAGGAACGAAAAAAGAATGTCATTTCCATCTGCATTTGACTCAGTAATTAATAACGTATACTCATGCTGTGCATTGTTTATTTGGTTGTCCAATGCAGCTTTGTATGTTAGATCTGGTAATTAGATTGCTACCTGATGACTCTACAGAAGCTTTTACTGTCCGCATCTTGCTCTATAAGCTGTTTTATGACCAAACTGATCAAGGCATGTGTCAGTTCATTTTAAATCTGGTGAGGAGTTTTGACACGCACAAACAACCAAAAAGGTTGGCTACTGCTTCTGTTTCTTTTTATTTCGGAATCTTGAAGGGCTTGCAATAATTGATTTGTCAATCCTTGTATATATATAATTTGTAAATGTTCCACTGCAAAAAAATACCCAAGTTGTAAATTTAACTTGCTTGTGATTACTTTGTTTCTTACCAGTGATCTTGGAGATTTGGTGGAAAGCGTCCATATAATTGTAGGCCTGATGGAAAACCTTCAAGGGCGTGGAACTCTGAGGGTATGTAACTGTGGATATGAAACTCATGTGTTAGAATTTATGAATGGAATGTTTCATTCAACCAAAATTTTGTTTCATGCCCAGGTTTCCAAAAAATCAAGGAAATCAAGAAAGAAAAAAACCAAAGGAAATAAGGAGGCCACCGTGCCTGAACTGTCCGAAAATCATCCAGCTACTTCAAATGAAACTAGCCTCGCAAAAAGCATACCAGAGGTTAATACAACAGTTTCAAATCAGGATGTACCAATGGCTGTGTTTCCCAATAATCCAGAAGAATCCAACCTAGGGATTAAAGCTGATGAAACTGAACAAACGCATAACCCTAAGTCGAATCATGTGGTTGATGATCTGTCTTGCGGTAGTGACAATTCTTCTGACAGCGAAGAGCACTGTGCGACAGATGAAGTTGATTTCAAAGTTTCCACTTTTATTTCTGCTTTTGTAAGCAGTAGCATCATTCAAAACCTATGCTGGTTGCTTAAGTTTTACAAAAGCAACCCAAAACAGACAAATCATCACATAATAAGCATTTTGCGGAGGATTACAGAAGACTTGGAGCTCTCTCCTATGTTGTATCAGGTTAGTGTCTTAAATTATATCCCAATCGATACAATTTTATTGTTTTTTTGTGCATCTTCCTCATTTTTTATTTGGTTAATTTTGCAGCTGTCACTGCTAATAACATTTCATAAGATTCTTGATGAGCAGAAAGCTTGTCCCTGTAAAGACTATGAGGACATAGTTACCTTCCTGACAGATCTGATTAGACATATGTTGAAGAAAATGAAGTCACAGCCTCTTCTCTTTGTTGAAATTCTATTCTCAAAGACTCGCAAAGAATGCCATTATATAAATGCTGAATATATGTTACATGAGCTTGGCCATCTAAGAAAACAAATGGGAAATCATGAAAAGGTTTCAGGAACTGAGGAAAATATCACCCCATCAGACAGAGGATGGGCACGCAGAAGCATAGCAGATGCTCTAGGTGATGATGAAGCTGATGTCGTGATTTCTTATAATCAAGGATTTCAAAAGTAAGAAAGGGTTCTTATAATATTATTATATACTTTAAGTTTCTTGTAAGCTGAGTTACTGTTCATTTTTCATTTGCTAATGCTTGGGATTTATTCATGCTCCAGTGAGGATGATCCAATGGTGGAAAATGAATCTGCAGGAACATCTAAAAGAAAACGAAGACTAGTTCTTGATGGTGATATGGAGATAAAAATTAAAGACCTATATAACAGGTATGCATTGTTTGATAACACCAATTATTTTCTCCTATATAAAGCATTGGTCCTTGATTTAGATCTTATAAGCATTGGAAGTTGTAAACCTCAGATTACTATGCTGCGCTACAGTTTGGTTCAATTGGTTGCTTATAATGAATTTGTTGCAGATACAAAGATGATAAAAATTGCAGTCAGCTTATAGCAGAAAATTTGGATCCTGATGGTGGAATTTCAGCTGCACAAGTAACCAACAAACTTAAAAAGCTAGGTCTAGAAACAAGGAAAAGGTTCCGGCATGCTGATAGGTCTGTCGAAGCAAGTGAAGGCGAGAAGGGGAATGATGCTCCAGATAACATGAATGCAACATCACTTGCACAACCTTCGTGAGTGTCTCTTAGAGTTTACGGAATTTTCAAACTTCACACATTCAGTTTTGGATTTTAGTGACTCACCTCTTCTGCTTTTGAAACAGAAACACCAGAAAAAGAGTGAGTTCCTTTAGCAAAGAACAAGAGACACTTATTAAGGAACTATACGAGAAGTGAGTGTCAAATTTCACCTCCTGCATCAACTCTTCATGTGCAACAGTTTTATTGACTCTATGTTTTTCTTCTGTTGTCTATGTGCAGATTCAAGGACCAAAAACGCTGTTGTTATTTGATTGCCAATAAATTGGGCTCCAAAAATACATATAGCACTGCACAAGTTTCACGTAAATTAAAGCAACTTGGTCTCCGGCTCCCTTCCAGCAAGAAGTCTGAAGGTGACATGATGCTGAAAGATGACCATGATGATTCTTCAGCAGATGAATCCGATAACGAAACATTACTAGCATTCAAGAACAGGTAACAAAATGTTATGATAAGATTTACGAATGACTCCCATGAAAGATCAAAACTTGGTTTCTTGAACGATGCGAAATGCCTTTGCAGGAAGAGCAGAAAAAGACAAAAGAGCGAGAAGCACACAATATCAAGCAATGAGATTTCTCCAGGAGGAACTGAAGACAATGCAGAAAGGTAAACCTCTTAACTTATATTGTCTCATCCGGTTTATAGACAAGATTTACTCAAAACTAAAACATGACTTCTGACATTAATCAGACAAGCAAGTTTCACAAGAATTACTCTTTTTGTAATTAGGAATGAAACTACTTCACATTTGCCAACCACTGGCGAAGAAGACGATAATGATAAAAACCACACCACCCGGGAAAGTACAGAATCCGAGACAGATGTTCACATCAATGACATCAATGTTCCTTCTTCTTCATCTCCAGAGGATCCAAATCCTTCTTCAGATCATGAACTGGAGGATGCAGAGCTAGCAGATTCCAGTGATGATTCTGCAGCTGGTGGTGCTTCCCTCACTCAAAGTCCACTTAGTAGAAGGAAAATGAAGATGGTACTTGATGAGGATGATTAGAGATAACAGAACCCTTGTTATCCTGTTTCTGGTAGCATCTTACAATGCAAACAAATCCATAATATCTACCATTTCTGTTGAATAGATTATATAGGATATTAAAGAAAAACATACAAGCCACTGTAATTTTGGGAAAATAGTTTGTGTCCGATGTTGATTCGAATGCTTCTAGCTCATGGTTTGAGTTTTTAGAATTCCTCTATTTTCCTTGACTCTCAACTCTGAGATCGGTCCAACGTCTCACCAAACAATGGTCGTGTGGGTTACTTGGTTGCCAAGTGTTTTTCCATAGACTGGCTAGAGACATTCTTACTCCAAAGATTCAGTTACACTGCACGAAGCTAAAGATACAACGAGACAACGAGTACATTCATATTTTGATTTAGTCAAGGTATAAACATAAACCCATTAAAGTGAATTTTTCTTTTCTCTTTTCTTTTCGTTTCTAAAGCTGTTATTAGTTTGTTCATAAAGTTGTTTACGTTTATGGCGTGAGAAGAAAGAAGGAAAAGATTACATGTATTGTATAAATATACCATTTTTCTTATTAGAATCAAAAATTGTTAATCCTATAAAAGGAAAACATAAAGTGTCTTACAGAAAAAAGTCACAAACAACTCAGACCTGTTTCCATTGACGGTTTGCCACCTTAACTCGCACACCATTAAAGATAGATGAGAGATAAAAATGACTTATCAATTGATAGTGATCGAGAATTTACTTTTCAATTGAAGCTTTCAATGCAATATGATATCAACTTAAATCTAAGTTGTAATGTCAGAACAATTTTTGATGTTTTTCTTGTAATAAATATATATTAATCGTTAGTTTGACTATTCTTGTTTATTTTTAGAATTCTTTTTGCTCATGTTTTGACTTCTCTCAACTCTTACTTGGTTCGCAAGTGATTTCTTAGGGATACAAGATTTCTTGGTCTCCAAGTTTCTTCTCTCTGCATAACCTCAATTCTTTTTTGATTTCAAATATTTTTGCTGAGTGGATTTAAACTGTGTAGGAGCGTATTAAACATAACTTTAGTTTGAGTCCCACATCGAGACAATGTAGAAACCAATAATGGTGTTTACATAGGTAGGTAAACTATACTCAATTAAGTCCAATGGTTGAGTCAGTAATTCACTAGACGAATCGAGTATATTCATAGTTTTTGACTGTTGTCATGCTATTAATCACCTTTTGGTAGATTTCTAAAAAGCTGTTTTTGATTTTTCTGGTTGCTATTATAAAAAGCTGTGTATACTAACTGCTTTTATTTCATTTGGCGTGTGAATAAAAGGGAAAATATTAAATTTACTGCCTCAAATGCAAATCTTTATCCCAATCTAAATCATTTCTTCTACAAAAAAAGAATAAATATTCAAATCTTTGACTGTTATGATTCAAACTTCAGTCTTTCTTCTTTTTCACTATCAGTCTTTGTTTTTATCCAAACATGGTCCATTTAGGCTCTTAGCATTCGATTTCTATATATTTCGTAAAAACTAAAAACTTACATATTGAGTTACATTGTTTATTACAGAATTAATTTTCATGTACATATTTGATCGAGTTACGTCTATAAAGATCAATGAACATTCATTATATCTATGGGTCCGAAAATTAGCTTGGATGTAGATTTGAGTTTTCTCCGGTTATCAAAAAAAATCTATATATGTATCTCTCATTTAACAGTTGTATATATTTCTCAGTTAATTAGAATTATTGTCTCAACGATGTGAAGTTAGTAAAGTACTTTTTAATTAAATGATGTGAAGTTTAAGTGATAAATTTTACTGACATATCTATAATTTCACTAATTTAAGAAATAAGAAGTTTTAAACTAAAGAAAAAAGTCAATTCATCTTCACTCAAAACCTTCTCCTATTTCGAGTAACATAATGCAGGCGTTGTGTGTTTACATATTTTCACATGCTTAGTTTTGTCACTTAGTATTTCAGAAGACATATAAAATCTGTCTTTTATAAGAAAAATGGTTCCTAATATTGTCAATGGATGGGCCTTGAATAATTAAGGCTCACAAACGGAACTGGACAAAAGATGAAGATGGGTCGAATAGAAATAAAACAGTCCATAGGCTATCAAAAGAAAGAATGGCAAACTGAATTAGCGCGCTTCCATATAAGAAAATATTATATGTCGTTGAGAAGATTGATCCGCGTAATAATGAAGATATCAGTCTCATCTTATTTGAAGATAATAGAGGAGTCAGGATACCCGGTAAACCTAAAGAATTAAAAAAATCTATAAATAGAGTAGGGAAAGAGGAGATTGAAGCAAGCAATCAGTCTGAAAATTACATAGCAAAAAGTAGTTAATCATGTATTAAGAAATAGCTCGACTTTTAGCAAATAAATCATCGTTTTTTCTTGTATCCATTTATTAAATCCTCTTAATATAATTTTTAATCTCCATTGTTAGTTTTCTCATAAACAACTATGTACGTGGTCAAATGGTTAAACATTTAGTTTGTTATTTTCTCTATATGAGTTCTTTTAAGTATGGTGTATATGAATGATCCATCATGAATTTGATTTATTTCCACTACAGTATAGTAGTTTTTTTTTTGTCAAACCAGACCCAATCTTGGGTTCATTAAGTGAAATTCAATGTTGTTCTCACGGTTAATGTACAAAACAGATATAAAATTAAAAGCATTGAGAATGTAGGAGATGTCATTTAAGATTCCATAGATCTCAGAAATTTGCAGGCCTTTGTTGATGGCCTTGATAATGGCGAGTGAATCTGACTGCAGTATCATAGAATTAAAGCTCTTGTCTTTCGCTACCTACAGCGCTCGCCTAATTGCCAGAGCCTCACCCATTAACGGAGAAGAGACTGCAGAAGCAGCTTCCGATCCATGAAAAGATCCAACCAAGACCCGCATTTCTGGAGGTAGGAGACCACGCTGGTGTCTGTGTTGCACCGAATTGCGTTTGGGTTTCGTATCTATTGTCTTAGCACTCTTGGTTTGATCGATTTCTTGACTTATGATTGAGCAATTGACCATTCTTTAGCATATGTGATTGCACTTAGCATGATGTCTGTGGTTGTGGCTGATAATTGCTTGTTCTCAAAAAAATTAAAAAAAAGATTTTTGGAGTAGATTTAGGCATTTAGCCAATAAATCAAGTTTTGTCCATATCCAATTATATATTGAGAAAAAAATCATAATTTCTCAATCTAATTCGTGAAAAACAAAAACATGTTGAATAATCACAGTTAATGAAAGTCTTTAAAAGTAAGTAAGAGATATTTATGTGTCAAAATATCATTAATTATGAATGGGATGAAAAGACGACCAACAACAAACATTCTCTTCGAGATTTGAGAGAGTCATATCATGAAATGCACTTCCGAAGAACAAACAACTAGTAGTACTAAAATTAAAAACCATATTAATTGGAGTCTCTCAAAACAAAACGTAATTAAAACCAAAAAAAGACCATGCAATTGAAATGGGACAGAGATAAGAGAGTTACTAGATGAGTCTCCACGTCACTTTCTAGATTCGGCTTTTGTCTCCTAAACTTTCGACAACATTCGTCTCGCACCCCGACACTTCCCGGGACCTCTGTCTCTCCTCCTTTCCTCTCCCATTTCTCTATTTCCTTTATTCTTATTCATGATAATGACTTTTTTTATTTTTTTTATTTTTTCTCATTTGTTACTCGTGGTCCTTCTTCATTCCCATTAATCCTCTTGAAATTTCATCTAATAGACAGCTATTTATCTTTTATATGGATTCTTATTTTATATTTGTTTCGTATATAGTACCATTTTTAACTAAGTTGAGTCTATGCGGTAGTTTAGGATTGGTTTGGTTATTTTTCTTTGATAGTTTTAATCTTTCCATAGTAAAAACAAACAAAAATTTTTTAAGCTCACTACACCCATAGACTATAAAAAGTAAATGAAAATATCTGAAATGTTACACAAAATATGATTTAGTTTCGAGGGAGATTTAAGTTCGAATATATTATTATTTTTGTCTCAAATTTTTCCACTCTACCACAGGGTCAATCCAAACTATTTTTACACCTAAAGCAAAAAAAAATTATAAACTAGTTGAAAGATTTGAATCAATTCACTCAAGAAAAATTAACATTACACTACCACTACCCTACAACAAACTCTCAAAAATAATGCTCCTAAAAGTATTTATATATTTTGACGCCTAAAATACATGTTTTACGTATTTTAGTTCAAGGCTACTAGTGCTATCATATAACCACATCCATGTGGACTGAAAAATAGTATTTTGTTTTCTCATAGACAAAAAATAAATCTCATTAGATATTTGTTAATATTTAACATGCATTTTTTTCTTATAATTATTCAGTGTGGATAATTCTAATAATTATCATGGGTAATATTCCTAAGTATATGATGCCATCAGGAATAATTAATAAAATAGCTTTACATAAAAGAAGAAAAAACAGAACTAGAATAAAAATAAAGGAAAGGAGTGAAGGCAACAGCACATAACGAGAGGTTAGTATGGGCTCACAAACTCTTATGTTTCTTTTATTTTCTTTATTTCCTTTTCCAATTATTAATATCTATTGTTTCTTACCAAACTAACCACATAAATATTTTATAATATTACCGTTATAAAATTAAAATAAAAGTATATCTCTACTTATATGTATTTGTATGTCCCTCTCTATATATATACACTGAAACATATGTTCCCAACTCAAACATTGTTTTCATTTTGTCTCAAACAATTTCCTCTGAACACTCTCAAACAACATATCCCAAACAAAACAAAACAAAAAAAGCTGCCATGGAAGAAGATCATCAACAACTAGTTCCAATAGACAGCTTTTCTTACAGTTGGTTAGTTAATTTCCCTTCTTTAGAAGCTTCCATTGATGATCATCATCAAACCTATGAAGATTCTTCTTCTTCTTCTTCTTCCTTCATTGAGATGGATCCAAGATTACCTCCTTCTAGAAGATTCTTCATCAAAACAGCTCATGAAAGTAGCTTTAAGTTCGATAACTTCGTCTCTTTCTCCGACGGAGATCAATCTCTAGTTCACGCCGATGAGCTTTTCCGTGACGGTTACGTTATGCCTTATCGAACAAAAGCCACGTCATCAACAGCTACCGAAGAAGAAGAAGCATATCAGCCGTTGGATATAACTACAACGGGAAAGATTGAGACACGTGGCCTTAAGAAGATGTCGTCTCCTTCTTGTAGAAAGCTGAGAAGAGTATCGAAATGGGTTTTGTTGAAGTATATCGATTTTTTGACGCCATTATGTAAAAGATTAAGAAGATGTAGATCCGCTGGATTATCCAGAAGTATTGGTATGGATTCGAGAATCCGTGTAACGACGTCGTCTAGAAGCAGAGTTTACTCTGATGAAACGACGTCGTCACCGAGAATAAGTGTCGCTGATGACTTTTATTGGAGAAGGTCTTGTGACTCTGAGAGCTCCATTTATGAAGCTGTTCTTCATTGCAAAAAATCATTTGGTACGTTAAAGGTACACTTTAATATCTTTTTCTTTTGATTTTATGTTATTTAATGTGTAATTAATTAAATTATTGTTAATAATAACAGAGAAATGAGAAGAGAAGCAGGTAGGAGTAGAGAGAATGGAGAATATTAAGCTTGAGAGAAGAAGCAAATTGCATTAACACGTTACACATGGAGTGGGAGAGATAGAGAGCAAGTTGTGATGTGTCTTTTTGTTATTTCTCTCTCTTGAATTAAAGAGATTGATGTGAATGATCCATGTGAATGTGTCAATCTGATGTGTATCCAAAAAATATATGTTTTTTTTTTTTACATGAGTGGGCACATATAAGTTTCAGATATATGGGCTACAAGCATAATCAACAAAATATTTCAGATTTTCTAGGCTAATATTTTTCCATATATAATGTAACTTATATAGTTAGTATCTTTTTAGATATGTAGCCTACCCATGTTTACTTTTTTTGGGTCCAATTGTGTTTGAATATTCTTACTTTTTGTGCAATTTTTGTCTTTTCTTGTCTCAGAGATCATTCAGAGATGTCATCATGCATGATTGAACTCTTTTCTTATCATAATTGTAACTCAAATTATTAAAATCGAACTTAAAAAGATGATATATGCATATATCCTAACTAGATTGATATGATTCAATGGCCAAGTGAAGATAGTCCCATTTATATATAATATTTTTATAAAGGGCTTAATTCTGTATTGGTATATTTGGTAGACGAATCTTTCATTTTTACTCACTGCAAATTCTACTAGAAATATGTATGCTAGACGATTTTACGTATATAAAATAGTATAAATAAAAAATAAAAATTTGGTGATGCTTTTGTGACTTATGAAGAGTGTAGGGTCAAAAATAGTGTTTGTTTCAACTTTCAATATACATGTAGTATATATATAAGCAAATACATACGACAAATATGTGTAACAAAACAATCTGATTCTAAGAAATAACGTTTGGTAAAAGTCAATGAAGGAGTTGACTAAGCGTTTTGCGTTTTGATACTAAGAAAACAAAAATAGTCTTTGTTTTCTTAGTAAACTTAAATTGCAAATGACAAAAACACATGTGGGTGAAGAAACGTATAAAATGAAACAACATCGTCTTGTTTTTTCTATTATTTTACGTCTCGTGGCTGAGTTTAATGTTTTGCATATTTATACGGAAATACACATTGTTAATATAATTTGTAGGGAAATTATTTGTTTTATATCTGCTTGGATTCCGATGGTGAAAACATTGAAGATATTACAATGGGTCCCTATTACAATAGACCATAAAATTTAAATGTACTGGTTGATATTTTCAAAGTTATGCACATTCAGAGACAAATTTTATTACCTTCAATGAATTGTAATTATAGAGGTTGTTTTCGGGCCAAAACGTTTTTTTTTCTAATTAAATCATTAATTTAGCCATTTTTAATTCTAATCGACCACATATATATTTATACTTTTTAGCATTTTTAGTACAAGATATTATAAGTAGGTGGATTTTGTGATCTATATATTCTTTGGTTTTGTATGATTGTGTTTGTCATTTATATGAAGCTTTAGCATTTTCTGTTGGATTAGTTAAAATACCGGACAATCTACAATATCTATCACATGTTTTAAACACATATACACATATTTGCGTATATATATTTATATTATAAAGCGAGATCAGTTGGAAAAATTATGATAGAGTACATATAATGTTAATCATTTAATTTTGTTTAAAACAAGTGGTGTCCTCATTTACAATTGGTTAAATCCAAACTTGAAAGAATCTTGAAGCTTAATTAGATCTAATTTTCAAACTTAGTCTATGAAAACATATTGGACAATTCAGGACTGCATCACGGTTATGTCTCGTATAGTGTGAATTTAATGTTATTATCATTGATTTATATGTATAACAGACTATTATATTTTTGTGTATGATTAAGAATATTTATATGATATTCTTATAACAGTATATGCTTTTTGAGATCAGGAAATCTTTTGTCTCTATATCTTAATGTTCAAACGAAATTAAAACCTTAGTATACACCTTTCACAATTTTAGTTCTTTGTTTTGAAGTTTTAATTGTTACTTTCACTATAAATAGTACAGAAAATCAAATGAGACAGGTTTCATTTTTGCTGCTAACACACACATCGTTGTATAATTTTTTATCTTTTTGTTGGCAACTATCATTAATATATTAGTTATCTATTGACCCATGTTGATTATATAGATACAAGATTACACATTAGAGAATTCGGTGCTTTTAATATTCTTTTGTCAACAAACACACTTTATTAAAAATGGGTTAAGACGTGTTGGCAAACGAAAAACTTAGAGAAGAATCAACAAAAGAGAAAACACACTTTTAACAAGACTAAAACAATAACTTAAACACTAAAACAATAACTTAAACACCGAGACATTTGGTTTATGAATCTTTACAATAATATTGCATTTCAAGTTTGAATCTATATGACAACAATAAATGTACTCATTTTTGACAGTAAACGTCGTTTAAATGACCATCTTGAAAAAATTAGTGGTTGAAATAAACATCATTTGAAAACAACCGTTTAAAAATAACGGTTGGCAAAAGAGGTTTTAAAACAAAAGTCATTTGAAAATTAGTCTTATTAACACTGCAGTGAGTGATTGAATAATGTAATAAGATAAAAGTTAATATGTAAAATTTGATTTAAAATCATTATTCTGAAAAATAAGCAATATATAGTTTAATACATTACAATACTATTTTGAGAATAATATTTTTAACAAATGTGTATTTTATTAAATATAGACAAATATTTTTTCTTCTTGAGCTATAATGTAAATTTTATATTCTTTTTCAAATCATAATTATGCGTAAAATGTAAAAATAAATGATAGTTGTTTTCCAAACGACCGTAAATAGCTCCGTTTGCAAACAACGTAAATAAATCTAAAAAACTGTTTGCAAAAAATCGTTTCAAACGAAATATTGATTGGTCAAAATAAGCATATCATTTGCAACGACAATTATTTTCTAACCAATGAAACCCATAAGATCATATACTATATATGATGCTGCTATACATATCTAGCTATCGCTGTATTGCATTATAATTAAAGGTTCATAATTGTAGCCTATACTCCTGGGGGGACAAACCTATGGTATTCATTTAAATGGAATATATGAAAGTGCATTAAGTTAAAATATTGTATAGACTAAGGACCAAAGGAATTCACTTTTAGAAAAACAAAATATTGCCCATGTTTTTGCAACAACTTTGTAGCAGAAGATTTGCAAACGATAGTTTAAATATTAATAGACCCTATAACATTAGAGACAGGGTATATTCGAAACAAAAATACTTTTAAAAATAAAGGTAGTTTAATGGTTGAAATAATTGTAACAAAGGACAAATTCACCCAAAAAGACAGGCAAAAAGATTTACCTAGGCATCATTTTTCTTCTTCTGCAAATTTATATGTCCAAGAAGATTTTAGGGTACACACAGAGAAATTCCATTGGTTACATTGCATCTAGATCCAAATCTTACAACTAAAAATATAATTATATATCGAACCATATAGAATTTTTGACGCTACCAACTCTCATGTAAATAATAATTTTTCTAACAAAATGCATGCACTTTCTTTATATGGCTCTAACAAATTAAGCGTTCACGAGACAAACAAAAGAGGAATTTTGTTAGACGCGGTCTAATTCCGATTTGCCAACAAAAAGTGCTTAGAGCATCTCCACTAGTGTATCCTAATATGAGGATCTTAACTAATTTTTTTTAATTAT
>OVAX01001697.1:0-40164 GCA_900406405.1 Lepidium africanum | reverse complement strand
TTGGAGAATATCTTGTTAGAACCTTGTTCTCCAAGCTATCTTCTTTTTTGAGCTTATCCAAACGATAATACAGTATTTAATTTTTAACAATCATATAATTCAGCGAAATATATAATTTTTTGGGGCGTCAAAAGAATGAGAGTCAAACTTCCAATTTATTCATATGTTAAAGAATCACAAAATAGCAATCTGAGCATGTGAGAAAGCCTCAACATCCTCTAAAATCAAAGAATCAACAATAGACGGAGCAGTATCGAGTAAATGAAAACCCAAATCTAAGCTAAAAGTATAATTTGCTAATCCATCAGTTGGATAATTAGCTTCCATATGCACGTATGATATATGGATAGACCAGTCCTTTTTAATGAAGTTGTGGCACAGGCATACCAGGAAAGAAAGAGGGTGAAAATCACTAATCCCTTCTGTAAGGAAACCTATAACACTCTCAGAGTCCATCTCTACCTCTAAATGTGAAACCTCCATTTCCCAAGCTATATAGAAACCGTAATAGACTCCCCAAAGCTCCGGTAAAACCGCAGAACAAAGACCAATATTCACCGAAAAACCTCGCAACCAAGCTCCTTCACTATTCAGTAAAAGACCTCATGCTCTGGCTAAACTCGGTGGCTTCCAAGGATTACTCCAATTCACTCTAGCTCTTGTCCCACAAATTTATAACTTACGCCACAATAACTTTGGTCATTATTTTTTTGTCAACATCTCAACAATAAATTTAATTTTTTTCTCAATAATTGAATTGACAAAACTTGATCGATAACTAAAATTTTCTAATTGGAACTGGGTGGGATCCAACTCACCACTTGGCACCAAGCTTAATGAAAGACAAACCAGCTGCGTCACCTGTTTTTTTACTACTTTAGTTGTCTAAAAACCGGAATTTGCTACGCTGTTTAATTTTTTTGTTAACTTATATATATATATATATATATATATATGTATAGAAAACCTTAAGAGTTATACAACACCTAAAACACAAGCGTAATCTCTAAAGTTACGGACGAGATTATCAGTTTTGTGGTTCAGAGATTTAAAGATTACATGACGGAAGAAAGAATGAAACAACTCTTTAGTCTCCAAAACTCTTCTAGGTGGGAGGAGAACGCCGGCTAATCTTTATGAGCCAACACCATCTGTACAAAGTAAATATATACATTCATTAACAAAAAACATTAATATACAAACTCAAATACAAATTAAAACGTGAGAAAAATAAATAAATATAAATGTTACTTATGCATATTCTGCAGACATAAAATATATTAAGCGCATAGTGTAGGGTAACCATCTGGTTACATATCAGTCATTAGATAAACATGATGTAGTTTTCCATTTCTTTCACCTTATGATTTACAATTTTAAAAAAAAATAGAACGACAAAATATAGCAAGAAACACCAGGCCGCAAATTGAAAGTGTAAAGAAAATCATACTTTCGGGCCAACCAAATAGATTGGCGTTGACAGTCTTTGTGATCTAAAGGGTTACGTTATATGATCAACTTCTGCACTTATATGTACTTCTTCTCGAAATGTGGTACGAACTAACTTTGAATTAGCCTATAGAATGTCTTAGTTAGAATTGTTTTACCTTTTCCACCTCCTAATTTTGTCTCTGCATTAGAATTAAATAATGTTGAGAGGAGATAGTGTCCACTCTTCAAATCACCACAATGTCCCCTCTTCTATCTATTTTCGGCGACAAGATGAATCAGATTATGCACTCATTCATTTTAAGCCACTAAACCTTACCATCATTCGCTTGTACTATATTTAAATATATAATATCTAATCACCTATTTCATCGGTTCTAAGTAAAAAAAATTTGGTCATTATCTACATGATCCACAAAGGACCGTTCACATTATATGGCCGCACAAAAATGAATATGTAAGTCTAAGAAAATAGTTTGAAACAGAAAGAATCATGTGTCTCGTCAATTATAGTACTTAAATTTATTATGATTTTCACATGCATAGACAGATACAATTTCGTTGTTAAAACTTGTTTATGATGCAAACAAATAAATGATAATCTCTCACCTTACTCATTGCTATTATAATAAGATAAGAGTTTGCATAATATATATATATATAAGAAGAGAGGTGAACAGATTCGTGAATATTCAGGTTGATACGAAATTCTCTTTGTGATATGAGTGGATAAAAATGGATGACGTCTTAGTAGTTAATATATATACAAATATATATAAATATAATGTAAGTGCATGCTTTTTGATTCTTCGACACTCTTTGCTTATAACTTACGGATATGTATGTCTGTGTGTCAGTGTGTGGTTCGGCGTAATTGGACGTAAAATTCTAAATATAAAGTGTTATATATTGGCTCATTACATACTTTTTGGTACACGATAGTTTATGATTCGTTATCAATACATTAATACTAAACTCACGGAAATTTTCTCATTAGTGATCTTAGATCAATAGTCCAGCCACCTTAAAAAGCGACATTGTTTTCTAAACGGAAGTATACACAACCAATAGTTCAATATATAAATAAAGTAGGTATATATGTAACCGACGAAATTACGACCTAATCCGGTTTGGATTATATAGAACAAGACTCTATTTTGTGACCACACATACAATGGATACGTACGTACTTGATAACATTATAAAATTATGTTTTTTCTTTTCTTTTTAAAGGAGATGCCTAAATAACCAATGGATTGAGAAAATGCACTCGTATACGCCTTTTGTGTCAGCACAATATGGCTATATAAGCAAGTACTCTCTTGCAGATTATAACTCACAGTCATAACTAAGTATCACTATAATACATCAAGAAAGAGAGAAACTTAGAGAAAAGAGAGAAATAAAATGGGGAGTGAGAAAATGTGGGGAAAGTTAATGAAAAGAGTGAAACCATACTTAGCAATGATATCAATGCAATTTGGTTATGCTGGTATGTACATCATCACTATGGTCTCTCTTAAGCATGGTATGAACCATTACATCCTAGCCGTTTATCGCCATGCAATCGCCACCGTCGTCATCGCTCCTTTCGCTATTTTTCACGAAAGGTATATAATATGCTTCTTTATACACAGGTTTGAATTCATCAATTCACGTTACTAATTAATCTTGTGTAACTATTGTAATGATTATGCAGGAAAATAAGGCCGAAGATGACATTCAGAATATTTCTCCAAATCGCGCTGCTTGGTTTTATTGAGTAATACTTGCTACTTAATTACTCTCGTATACAGTTCAATAAACATTAATATATAGTGACAATAATCTCACAAATTATTTAATTAATAAAATGACAGGCCTGTGCTGGATCAGAACCTCTACTACGTCGGCATGACTTACACGTCGGCTACTTTCGCTTCTGCTACGGCTAATGTCCTTCCTGCCATCACCTTCGTCTTGGCCATCATTTTCAGGTTTTTATTATTCCTTTGTTCTTCTTACAATTAATTTATCAAACATATTTTTTATGAACTCATAACAATTCTAACAAAACGAAGATCTTATCCACTAGATTAGTAAGATTACTATTATTTTTTACTGTTGGTATATTATTGAGTTTCCAATAGACTTTGGTTATATTGAGAATATGTTTTTGACTTTTCCCAAACCTTGGGAACAAGATTAATGGAATCATAGGAATAACAGAGTTACTATATATGTTTGTGGAATTTGATACCATAATTGTGTGAATAATTAATTAATATACTGGGTGAGATCATCACTTCTACTTACGTAAGATGTCATTATAAGTCGATATGGGGTATACAGAATATTCATGTTTTGTCATGCAAATATGATATAATACTTAGACAAAGTAAGCTCGTTTAACGAATTTTTATTTCTTCTTAAAAAATTTCAGATTAGAAAGTGTGAACTTGAAGAAGGTACGAAGCATAGCTAAAGTTGTGGGAACGGTGATCACAGTCTCCGGAGCACTTCTCATGACTCTCTACAAAGGTCCAATCGTTGACTTTATTAGATTCGGCGGAGGCGGAGGAGGAGGAGGAGACGGTGACACTGCTTCTCACGGTGGTGCATCAGCGGTGGCGTTGGACAAACACTGGATTCCGGGAACACTTATGTTGTTGGGAAGAACTTTTGGTTGGGCCGGTTTCTTCATTCTACAAGTGAGTACCAATTAATTTACAATTTTCGGTTGACTAATTAACCGTGGTAAAACAATATTCTAAATGTTTTTGTCTTATTGTTATGTTAAAAACGCAGTCGTTTACACTGAAGGAGTACCCAGCAGAGCTGTCTTTAACGGCGTTAATATGTTTGATGGGAACGTTAGAAGGAACCGCCGTCTCATTGGTAACGGTACGTGACTTTAGCGCTTGGAAAATCGGCTTCGACTCTAATCTCTTTGCCGCCGCTTACTCCGTAAGTACAATTAATTTAATTTAGTTTGATATGGCTGGTCATAAATACAAATATTAATCAATTATTAACAAAATTAATTGTGGTTAGGGGGTGATTTGTTCGGGATTGGCGTATTACGTTCAAGGAGTGGTGATGAGAGATAGAGGACCAGTTTTTGTTGCAACATTTAATCCACTTTGTGTCGTTATAACTGCAGCTCTTGGTGTTGTTGTCTTGTCTGAAAGTATTCATCTCGGAAGGTATATATATTGTCTCATTCTAAAGTTGTATTACAATTTTTGGACCCAATAAATAAATTATTTTCCACTAATTTTTCAGTGTGATTGGAACCATATTTATAATCGTGGGCCTATACACTGTTGTATGGGGTAAAGGCAAAGACAAAAAAATGACGGATGATGACGAAACAAGCAAAGGACTTCCGGTTCAATGTCCGGTTAAACCGGTAGACGCTGGTAAAGACTTGGCCGGAGATCAGGAGATGAAATCAAAGGATAGTCAGGAAACTAAAGCTACTCAAGTTGAGATTTGAGGATACTCAAGTTGACAAATCGTTTTTTGCTTCACTGAATGTTTGTTCATGCTTTTTCCCTTTGCAAGGTTACACAAAGATTTTGGCAGATCAGATGTAATCAATCATCTTATAGTTAACCACAAGTTTTTGTGAAATACACAACTTTAAAATAATTAAAAGGATATAAAGAACCATTGTTTTGGTTTTACTCATTTTAAGAATATCACAAAGGATGATGAATTTTTAAGCGTGAAAAAGATACAATTGTTGTTAAATCAAAAGATGAAAAAAACAATGGCGAGGAAAACTGTGATACAGAAGTAGCTAACTGAAATGGCAGAGGCGGTCGAGACACTACCAGCTGGACCATTAGCAGGGTTACCTGGGAAGGAACCGCCGCTTGAAGGAAGCACAGATGATCTTGGTGAATTAGCCATAGATCCTGGACCATCAAAATCCGGTGAAGGTGCTGGTGCATACATTATATCCTTAGGAACTGTATCAGGTGGAGCTAAAAGCGGTGCAAATTGTTGAGGTCCTGCAAATTCAACATTGCACTTACATCAGATCAAATGATTCAAGCAGTGAGATATCCTTTGAACAGATATATGGCTTAGAAAGAACTTACCGGGACATCGGGGTTGAAGAGACCTGGTTAGCCTATGGATTGAAAGAGAAAGAAACGGTAAACAATTTGAAATCATTACTAAAGTTATTTTGAAAAGAGAAGACAATGTAAATATATGATACTTACATGGTCAAAATAGTGCCATTGGCAAAACCGTTGTAATCACAGGTTGTAACGTTACAGCCAGCGCTACTCTGCTGCACTGTGATGTTACCAAGCATGAGGTTGCTGTTACTACACTGCATACTTGAACAAGATACGGCTAAAGAAGCAGGCTCACAGTACAAACTGCATCACAAAAATGCTATTAGAGACGATTTTGTTTAGTCATATCAGTTGACAGCTTAGGAGGGAATGTTGAATGATTACTTGCGACTCCCAAGCGCACAGCTGCATTGTACGCAGTGGCCTGCAGCTAGAGCGTAGCTACCATTTGGAACGATCAATCCGAAATCCGAAGCGTATTTGGGGAAATTTGAAGCACAAGCTGAAAGGAGATGAAGATACAGAACCAAGCATCAAAAATCTGTTACTGTTTGCTACACATTTCAGCCCGATAAAAACACCATAAAAGAGGCAAGCGTTGGTAGCTCAAACTCATACAATGACAAAACAATGCCTTAACCAGATTTCAAACAGCAAATATAGAAACAATCAAAAGTATTCAAAGCTACACCAAGACTCTCGGTTTGGTAAACAGAATTGACTACAACTAACAATAGAAACACTTCCCAATATATAAACCTCTAAAGATAGAAATTGTTAATCCAATTTCACAAAAGATTGATTAATAATTGTATAGACTAACCTGACAAAGGAACAGCGAGAATATCTCCGGAGCTAACATCAGGAGCTCCCATGGCATTCACATTCATCAAATCCGTAATGGTTGTCGAGTACCTCCTCGCGATTCCGACCAATGTGTCGATATCCCTCACCACATACGACAGATAAACCGCCGGCAAGGAATTGTCGGTGCCGTTGAAGCAAGCACAAGGCAGAGGAATAACAAGACTCGTCCCGACATCGAGCAGCGACGGGTCATTCACGGAGTTCGCTTCTTGGATCTGCTCAGCAGAGACCAAACCGCCGTAAATAGAATCAGCAATCGAGCCAAGAGTGTCTGAAGGACGAGTTTTGTAATGGGTAGAAACTGATTTCCTGATTCCATCGACGCAGGAACAAGTGATTGGGATTTTGAGGAAGAGTTTTGAAGGAAGGATATGATTCTCGACATCTGGGTAAGAGATATCGATAGCGTTAGCTAATAGGACTGAGATTGGGTCTACTTTGAAGAGAGATGCGACTTCTGAGACCTTAAGGTCGGTGTAGAGCGTGTAGCCGAGTAAAGAGTTGCACGTGTCGTTGCTTGAGCAAGGCTCGATTGTAGATTTCGCCGTCGCTATGAAGACGAAACTCGTAGCTAAAATCAGAAGCACGAAGAAGAAGAAGATGGGGTTTTCTGTGTTTCTCATTTTCTCGATTTTCGTACTTATTCTAGGGTTTTGAGAAATTCAAAACTCTTATGGTCTCAATCACTCCTTAACAGGGCAATGCTCAGTATCTGTGGAGATACTGAGTTCGGACTATCGAAGTTTCAAGAGCTTCTGGGTTGGTAAAGAGAGAATCTCTCTGGCTTTCTTCTGGAGAGAAGAAAAGTTCCACTTTATTTGAAATGGAGACAGAGAGGAGAGGAAGAAGCAGACAAGTGTGTTGTACAGAGTGAACAGAAAACGGTAGCTTTGCAATCTCCAAGACAGACATCTCTTTTTATGCTGTTATGACGGATTTGCCCTTTACTTCTTAACTCGTTTGACCCGTTTGATGTTGACGTTTGCTTTGAAGATTTTTGAAATCGTTTTAGTTATGGAAAACGGAAGAAGGATATGGCGGTAAATTCAGCAACAACATAAGTTGAGGCCCACCTGGAAAAAAGCCCACTTTACTTTTAGAGAAACTAAAAAGCAAAGAATTATAATAGCTGTGTGCAGAGAGATTATCAAAGAGTATTCTTTTCTCCCAAATCACGTTCTTAAGCTCTTTTACGGTGATCGTATCAAGGCGGGAAAAAGCAAAAATCTTTTCTTATATTGTAAACCTTAACATCATTCTTATGTGCTTTTCCAGAGACTCTCAAATATATATCATGGCCCAATTAATAGGAATTCTATTTAGCCCACCAATGATTAAATATCATATTAATACTAATAATCTAGAATATCCTATCAAATTTGCTGATTTTTAGATTCAAACAGATATTAAAAGCTGAAGTAAGTGAAAACATAATTGAATACCAAATATGGGCCTGCTTTAAGTATCCTTGTGGTCATCTATGCGTTGGTATGATGAGGACAGATAATGATAGCATTATAATAGCAGGAAGAGGGAAAGAGTTATTAGTTACAACATATAGTTAAACTAAAACACTCTTGGGGATGTTCAAGAACTCATCTCTAACTCTCTTTTGCTTTCACCAGTCTGAGGGAATAACCAATTGAGATTAAAATAAATCAAACTTTACCCTCGAGTTTATCGTTAACAAGAGGGATGAGTTCCACCTTGGTCCTTGGTGTACGAGGAGTTCCTGGTTGTTGCTGAGAAAGCATGTGTCTTACATATCCATAAAAAGTACAGCCTACGAGTGTGATTCCACATCCAACAGCATTCATCGGTGATATCGGGTTTTGGAATATCATCCATGATACTAATACAGCCACTGCAACCTGCAAATCACACACCATCCCTCAAAACATATTGAGTTTAAAGATTCTAATGGTTTTGGAACAATCAGATGATAAAAGATTATGAGATTGCTTAGTCCTTTACCTTGAGGTTTCCAGCCACATTGAATGTCACTGCTGTTGTGGAGTGAATGACATAGAAGATGGAGAAGTTAAGACAAAAGGCTAGAACACCAGAGCTGATGATAATGACGAGAGATGACCATGGTGATGGATGTGCTTCAAACCAATCCAAAATCCCATTGCCTTCAAGTAAAAATGCTGGTACCCCAAGAATCATGGTTGCAAAAGGCGCCATGTAGTATACAGTGTTTATGCTACATAGAGAGAGACATGACAATGTGGAGGACACAAATTACACTACACTCAGTTTCATGGAATACTAAAAAAACAGCAAATCAAGTCTGTAACTTGAAGATGAAAACCTAAGGAAACAGAATACTGACCTGTCAAATTTGTATCCATGAAGAAGAGATTCTGCAAGAATGGTCTTTGTTGAGGTAGCTAAGCATCCAAACAAAGCAGCACAGAATCCGAACACGTTAAAGCTAAGTTCTGTAATAGAAGTCAGAAGAATGCCACCAACAATGGGCACCAACGACGCCCAAATACGCCACTCGAAATATTTTCTCCATACCAGCCACTGTAACACAACTGCCCTCAAAAAAATATTACACAAAAAAAAAAAAAAACAATCAGAACAAAAGAAGATCACGACACAATGTTTGATTGTCTTAAGGAACTCAAACCTGTTGTTGCTGGAGTGAAAGATTTGATTGTCTGCATAAAAGAGACAGGAATGTATCTAAGACTGATGTTCCCCAACACAATATTGATACAGAAAACAAATGACATTGGGAAAATTCTCTTCCACCGATCCTCTGGATCGACCACAATTAATGGTTTAAGCTTCAAGACTTTGATCACAATGTATGCTCCAATCGATGAACTTATGAAATGAACACATGAAACTGATAACGGAAACTTGAAATCCAGTTTCTGCAACACGAAATTTCAAGGTCATTCAACACATATCAGATCAAAACAAAACAAACGAAAGGCAATTTTATATACCTGAAAGATCCATTTGTTCATGATGATAACGGTAACGTTGAAACCCCACCATTGAAGAATCGCTAACAGAGATCTGATCATACTCCATTGGAGCCACAGACCACTCTCCTCCATAATCACTCCCTATCTCCGTCGATGATTCGCCGTATTGTACAATTCGAGCCGCGGATCAACAAAACCCACAAAACTTTTACGGGTTTTAAGACGTGAAATCAGTGAGAAAGAAGAGATGAAATTCAGAAAATTCTGGCAAATGCGAGGAAACCCTAAATAAAACGCGACAAGGAAGAGAGTAACGGTAGCAGTATAAGCTCTGCTTCCATGAAAATACTAATTTTGCTCTTTCGTAGGTTTTCATGTGAATTAATGAAAATTTAATAATTGTTGTCATTAAATTAAAGCTATCGTTATGCTTATAGTGTTATAGTCATTCATATAAGCACAATAAATATTAAAACCAATCTCAGTTGTTACAAATGTACAAGTTCTCATTGTGATCAGAACTCAGAAGAAACTTAGCTTTTTCAGTCTCTGACAATCATTGACCATTATAGTTCTCATATACTGTAATGGATACTGTTTTATTCAATTTCGTCTATTACAATGAGGAACATATCCAACTAAATCGATTACAGAACCTATTGATAGGACTACTGACTACGATCGCCTGGAGGGACGACGTTGTGCTCATTAATATTGGGTTGAAGTAGATGATTTTATATAGGGCCTAATTCGAAGTACTTTCATTTTTTTCATTTTTCTGCTTTGCAAAGCAAAAATCTTTATAAAATATTGAAATTAAACCAATCAAAATTTAGAATAAAAAATAAACTAGAGTATCTTGTAAAGATTTTTGCTTTTCAAAGCAGAAAAACGAAAACAATTGTTGATCTGGAGAGTTTGTTGAGGATTGCTTTTGTTTTATTGTTTTGAAAAGCAAAAATCTTTGCATGATACTCTACTTTATCTTTTACTCTAAAATATGATTGGTTTAATGTCAATCTTTTATAAAGATTTTTGCTTTCCAAAGCCGAAAAACGAAAGCAATTCCAATCAGAACCATAATAAAATTAGTTTGGATGTATTTTCATATAATGACTATTAAGTGGTCATTGTTTTCAGTTTCTGTTTCTTTGGTAAATAATTAAATTTTTGAAATATTATCTTAACTAACAAATTATAATATCTTCATATAATATCTTATCGTAAAAATATTCCCTCTTATCTAAATATATATAAACCCGACCAGGTTCCACATTTATAATCTGTTTCATAAACTGTAAGCAATTTGAGAGCTTTGGTTTCAATGGCTGTGATTGTGAAAATAATATTTCTTCTGTTTCTAATCAGTTTTGTGAGTTCTGAAAGTCCATATAGATTCTTCGAGTGGCATGTGACCTATGGAAATATATCTCCTCTTGGTGTTGAACAACAGGTGTTTTATCTTTAATCTCAAAATTTTATCATATTAATTATATCTTTGGTTTTAGAAATTAGATTTCAGTATATTAACCTTAATCTTTAAAATAGGGTATATTGATCAACGGGAAGTTCCCAGGACCAGATATAGTCTCTGTCACCAATGATAATCTCATCGTTAACGTCTTCAATCATCTAGACGAACCCTTCCGTATATCATGGTATATATTTTGTAGTTTTTCTTTAAAGACTTGAGGATTATGAAAATAGATCATCACATACACAGTTTCGGCTTTCATAACAACTTTACTTGTATTAAATCTAATTATTGTAATTTTATACAGCTTATTTGCAAATTAAATTTAAGTGCATCATTGAAGTTTCAGCAAATGACACATTACTCGATTTTCTTTTTTTGGGTGAAGGAGCGGGATTAAAAATAGGAAGAATTCGTTCCAGGATGGAGTATACGGAACAACGTGTCCAATCCCGCCGGGGAAGAATTACACCTACGCTCTTCAGGTAAAAGATCAGATCGGAAGTTTCTACTATTTCCCATCGCTTGGATTTCACAAAGCCGCTGGTGGCTTCGGAGGTATTCGTATATCCAGCCGCCCTTGGATCCCCGTACCATTCCTCCCTCCTGCAGATGATTACACCATCCTTATTGGCGACTGGTACAAAACCAACCATAAGGTATGCACAAACGTCGTATTACGTGTGATGCAAGAACACGAGAGAAAAATCAGGACTATTTAGTTAATTAGATTATGTTGAAGATTAACTTATTTTTGAATATTAGATAGGTTGAAACATTTGAATTTAGAACTGAAAAGATGAGAATTGTATACTTAACATAAATTTCGTTTGGGTTGAGATTTAGACTAAAAATATTTCAACTTATTAATTTAATTAATAATATTTAATACTTCAAAAGTAAATATATTAAAGTAAATTTTTTAACTTAAACATAACTTTTAAACTATTTTTATTTTATTTATTATTAATATCTAAAAGATTCCGGAGGGAGTGAGTAACATCTATATTTTCTAATATAGATTACCTCTTCAGAAAATTAGACAGATCTACAGATTCGAAAATTTTTCCTTAGATTCTATGGTTTATTTGGAAAGCTCGAAATGAAAAGGTTTTCACTAATAAGATAAATAATCCAAGTGATTTGATTTTGGCGGCCGAATCAGAAGCAGAATCATGAGAATCAGCTCAACAAGAAGGGCCTAATAGAAGTGTCGCATGAAAGTTATCGACCGAGGAATTCCATTTCGGTAGCAGGCTTCTAAATACGCTGCTTGCCCGAACCAAGGACCTTCACA
Source organism: Lepidium africanum (assembly GCA_900406405.1). NCBI lineage: Eukaryota > Viridiplantae > Streptophyta > Magnoliopsida > Brassicales > Brassicaceae > Lepidium > Lepidium africanum. Next base: position 28,059 of record OVAX01001697.1, on the reverse strand, counting down.
GTAACTAGAACCTTAGTGGGTAATCCGGCTTTCACAGGTACCGATGCATGTCCGACGCATCGTGGAAGGACTCAGATGTACACACATGACTGGGTTGGTATTGCTTCCGTTTCGAGAGTGGAGGAATCAACATGGGAGCTCAGAGCATCAGGAGAAGCCTATCTGCCCTTCATGCCAAATTCGAAGCACTCCTTTGGGCCATGACCTGTCTTCTTTCGTTGCAGATACTTGAGGTGGAATTTTTGGTAGACTGTTCGGAGCTGGTCCAGATGATCGAGGATCCGGATGGTTGGCCCGCCTTCCACTCATACTTGGATGATTTCTATAGACTCCGGAGTTCCTTCAGACTTTGCCTCCTAGCTGGGATTCCTCGTGCTCTTAATTACAAAGCTGATAGTTTAGCCCGCAGCTTTAGGGGTTATCTAGATCTCAAGTCTTTGTTAACGATGTACCGAGACTTTGGTCGAGATTTGTACGAAATGAGTTAAGTTAAAAAAAAAAAAATTGAGAAAGGTTTTTATAAGAAAACGATTTTTTAATTGAAAGAGAAATGCGGCTTGACGTTGTTATAATGTTGCTTGTTTCATTTATGGATTATGTTTGTACACTTCACTTGTAGGACTTGAGAGCACAACTAGATAATGGTGGAAAGCTTCCTTCACCAGATGGAATTCTCATCAATGGTCGTAGTAATGGCACCACTTTCAACATCGAACCAGGTTTTGCCTTTTTTCTTCATTGTCGCTTATTCCTTAGTGATGCTCGGTCGTATCAACAATATTCAGATGTGAATTTACTTGCAGGTAAGACATACAGACTGAGGATATCAAATGTCGGATTGCAAAGCTCTCTCAACTTCAGAATTCAAAACCACATGATGAAGTTGGTCGAGGTCGAAGGGACACATACTATCCAGACTGTATTCTCCTCGCTTGATGTTCACCCTGGTCAATCTTACTCGGTCCTTATAACAGCTGACCAGCCTGCAAAAGATTATTATGTTGTGGTCTCTACTCGGTTTACTTCCGAAATCCTCACCACCACTGGTGTTCTTCATTACAGTAACTCTGTTGGACCTGTTTCTGGACCTATTCCAGATGGACCAACTCAAATGAAGTGGTCTCTTGATCAGGCTCGAGCTATTAGGTATGGTTTTATAACTTCTTCTTAGTTTTGATCACGGTTATTTTAGTTAGTGAGGTTTTATTTGTGTCATGTAGGACTAACCTCAACGCTAGTGGACCAAGGCCAAACCCACAAGGTTCATACCATTATGGTAAGATAAAAATCTCGCGTACAATCAGACTTGCCAACTCTGCTGGACAGATCGAAGGCAAGCAAAGATATGCCGTGAACAGTGCATCATTTTATCCATCAGACACTCCTTTGAAGCTAGCTGACTACTTCAAAATTGATGGTGTATACAAACCTGGAAGTATAACCGACCAACCCACTTATGGACCAATATTCCCTACCACATCTGTAATGCAGACTGATTACAAAGCATTTGTGGAGGTTGTTTTCGAGAATTCGGAAGATAATGTCCAAACCTGGCATCTTGATGGTTACTCATTCTTCGTTGTTGGGTAAGTTTGGTATTAACACCAAAAATTATACTATTGACTGATGACTTTGATATTGATGGTGCTATTTGGTTTAACTACCAGAATGGAACTTGGAAAGTGGAGTCCTGACAGTAGAAAAATCTACAATCTAAAAGATGCAGTCTCACGGTGCACTATTCAGGTAAGTCTTCTAAAATTCTAGATTTTGATCAGTTAATTGACCATGTAAACTTATATGTAAAACCGTGGATTGTTATGTGCAGGTGTATCCAAAATCATGGACTGCTGTATACATAGGTCTGGACAACATAGGAATGTGGAACCTAAGATCAGAGTTGTGGGAAAGACAATACTTAGGACAACAGTTCTACATGCGTGTTTACACAACCTCCACTTCTCTTAGAGATGAATACTTGCTCCCCAAGAACGCTCTTCTCTGCGGCAAAGCCACTGGCCTTGGCCGCCACACTACAGCTGCTCTGAGTGAAGTGAAAGAGTTTTATTGACTAACGATTGCAGTGATTTTCTGAAAAACTATTTATACTTTCTTCTGGTTCTTTTTTGTTTTTTCCCAACTATTGGATAGACCTGGTCATTTATATAAGTTTTAGTTAAGAATCTTTAGTAAAACAAATAACTACAAAAATTGATTATCTAAAAATACATATATAGGATCCAATATACAATTAACTATATATATCTATGCATAAAAAGTAACTACAAGCAAGTATGACTTTAGTATTAATCGATGAAGACGACTGAAGTTACTCGACATCATATGTGTTTTTCATTAAGAGCAAAATAGTCTGGAAAACAAGTAACTATGGCAACCTTGCACAACATCAAGCAAGGGAGATGTTTGACAAGCTTCGGTAGCCTCACGATCCATCCATCTCACTAAAATTGTTTCAGCGACAATGGCAATGCGATGCAGCATCACTGAAGCACCCATCGGTCCCACTAAGTTCAATCTCGTTGCAGCCGAGACAACATCTCTCAGAGTGATAAAGAGGTAAGCTCTCTGAGAAGTCTCAGGATCCATACCGAGTAAGCCACATACAAGCCCAAATATCGGGGCATGGTGGAAATATAAGTTTTTGGAGCCTACAGACGCATCTCGAATCATTTTGAGGTTTGGGATCTCAGTGAAAACTGAAGCAGCTGTGCGAAACAACGCTGATCCTTGTGAAATAGATGCCTTTGAGGAGACTTGGTTGGTTAAGGTAGCGTTAAGTATTCGATCAAGTTTGTGCCATGTTTCTATATCAGGAGATTTGAGAGCGGAGTAGACAAAAGGAAGCAACAAGCTAGCTGTGTTATCCAAGACATGAATGATATAGGTTTCAATATCTTGGAGAGATGAAACTAACCGAGTCTGAACAACAGCTTCGAGACCAAAAGAATGAGCAAATCCTCCAGTCGGTAAAAGGGAATCAAGTAATTGCCACTGACTCCACTGCATACAAGATGCTCTTAACACAACACTTTTGCTTCTTTTGTCTTCTTCAATCGTTTGTTCCATCAGTTAGACTTCTTAAGAGAGAATGCTGAAAAGATATAAAACACACTGATGCTTTGAATTTATAGAGTTCATGAGAGCACCTTTAGATTGAAACTCTAAACTCATTTTTGTGTTAAGTAATCAAAAACTTCAGACTCAGATGAATCAGTGACAAGAATCCACCCACTTCAAAGATTAAAGAGGACGATATTAAAATCTACAAACGTGATTAAGCAATGTTACAACCCCAAATAGACGAATTCTAAACTTGATAATCTACAAAAATTGGAATAGAATTACAACAGAACAGAGACTATGTTCAGATTATTAACTGTAGCTAACAAATGAATCCATTAGAAAGTAGAAAACTCGAAGATGAAAACAGAGTATGGTAAGATCTGATATTCACATCGGCCATGACCAAAATCCACAACGCAATCGATCGAGAAAATTTTTAAGATCTGAATCGCTAACAATTTCAGTTGAAAAGTCAACAACGCAATCGAATGAGAATAGCTTGTCACTTACAGAGAAGTGTCGAAGATGAGTAGATGACGAGTGAGAGAGAGAACTCGGAAGAGAGGACATGAAGACATCGACGGGAAGGAACAATACATTATAATCATTAATTAATTTAATAATTAATTTTAAAATTACCGGTTCAATTCAAACCAAGCGTAAACAGACCGGATTGCGTCTAAACTAAACCAAACGGCTTTTACATTAATTTCATACTAGGATTCAATCTGCCATACACCGCAAGATAAAAAATTTTTTCTATTGTTTTTTTATATGGTAAAAAATTTTTTTTATACATTGCCAAAATTTACTAATACAATAATATGGAAGTAATTGAATTGTTTATGTTTAATAATAATTTATGATACAATGTTGAACTCAACAAGATTGGTGATGAGCTACGGTTTGGAAATGGTTGGAGCCAGTTCATGAGAACTCATTCAATTATTGAAGGATACATACTTATCTTCGAGTACAAAAGAAGTTCGGGTTTTAATGTTGTAATCTTTGAACCTGACGAATGCGAGTTTATCATCAATTAAAATCTGACGTTTACTTAAATTTTCTTAGGTATTTGTTTTTATATCTATCACGAACTTTTTCTATATTAAAGACTTTTCTAATAACAATTCATATGATCTAATGGAATTATTTAGTTGGTGAAAAAAATAAAATTCGTTATATATTTTTTTTATCTAAGGAAAAAGAAATATTAAGATAGATTTTACTAATTCAAATAAACAAAAACAATTATAATAAATAAAAGATTAATGCTCGTGAAATGAATATATGATGATTCCGAAAAAAATCCAATAAATATTTATAAATACGAAAATAATGAATATGACGATATAAAACAAAAACAAATTGAGAACTAAAACTTTAGAAATATAATATTAGTGTTTGCGTTAATTCCAAAAATCAGAAACTAAGAATCGGTTTGAAGAATCGAACAGAATTTTTAATTATAACTTTATTGCTGGATCTATCTCCCATAATAATTAGAGCCTCGATTACATAGCTAGCGACTTGTGTAACTTGGAGAATCGTACCACGGAATAGACTAGATAGACGATCAATGTTTCTAGTCAATACAATAACAGTGCCGATTTTAAGAAACATTACATTCTGAAAAATAAAACTACTGAACATTAATATATATATATATATATGTCTATGTATATATTTTAATAAATATGGGAATGTAAACTACAAAAAAAAAAAAAGATAACACATACGACTTCATTGATATTTCTGTTATCTAACAAAGAATACGAAGACATATTGTTTAAGAATAAACTTTTAAAAGTAAAAATTGCTAAATATGAGAAAAACAGAGAATAGATAAATATTTGAGGGATACAATACACAACTTTCCTCTGAATCACAATGGCTATTTATAAAAAAATATATTAGGGTTTGTGGTTATCGAACCGTATCTTATAGTATTAAATAGATAAATATTTGAGGGATTCAATACACATCAACAATCATTAATACTAAATAATAAATAATTAACATTTTTAAATTTTGAAATTATTAAGGCATTGATAGTTGTTTCCATATCACGATCAAGTATTTCAATCAAAAAATATCACGCCTTACTATTAATTATTATTTTTTAGATATAATTAAAAATCTAACAAATCATCTGATTGATTTGTTATATAAAAAAATCACTGAATAGATAAATGAAACATAAATATACTTAAAATGAGAGTTTTAAAATAAATTAAAATTCAATAAATAAGTAAATGAAATAAAAATTACAACTAATAAAAAAAAATAATAATCACAAATTAAAAGTAGAAGCTAAATAGTAGTCATTTAAGCTGATAATTCCATAAACAGAGCTCACATGCAGATGATGAATTCACGTCGTTATCCGCACCATACTGGTTAACGTCATGGTTGAGAGTAACAAATGTTCTAGTCTGACCATGAAAATTACAGATGTCTTGAATATAGGATGTTTTCAAGTCTGTGATAGACGAATTATTACAATAACTGATATATCGGTTGACTCTTCTGCGAACTCTCTCGAGGAAGTCTAGCGTAATTGACCAAAGTGGCTTCATCAAATGAGATAAAATTCGAAAACCTTGATATTTTTCAACACCTCCACGATAGATGAGAATGATACCATAAAGATAAATGACATCAATAAATATTTCGCGAGAAACGTCACGAAGCATGATTAATCCATCATCTATACGATTATCATAAAAATAGCAAAGTAATCACATACGATACAAAGCATACGGATTTCAACTATTGAATAATAGTTCATATTTCGCATATAACTCGGTTGGAGGAAACCAGTATGGAATAAAATGATATTCTTCAAGAGAAATTCTACGCAAAACTCGAGGACTATTAGATATATCTCTAAACCTTTTGCAGACTAACAAGAGGTGATGAATATAAAACCAAGACAATTCTCCACATCTATAGATGATATCTATCAAAATTTTGTGAGGCAAAAATGTCAAATACATTGTATAACATCTCTAAAATCAAAACAAAACAGAATTTCAAAAAAAAACAAAAATAAGAAATTTTGTAAAAAGAATATATAAGGCTAATAAAAAAATAAAAAAACTGTAATGTGTGCTATAAAAAAACAAAAATTAGGGTTATCGTATTTTAATGCAACATATATTCGATTGCGATATGTCAGCATTTCTGTTTCCTAATTTGTTTTGAATCAATCAGAGAAATAAATAATTCTAAGGAATATCCATGATTTGATTTGAATATAAACATTGAAATATTCAAAAATAAAGGAAACAAAATATTTGAAATATTGGTTATATGTATAAGCGGTACAGATACGGGTTTAACAGATATTTCGGTATAATAAAAACAGATTATAAATCCCATAAAAATCCAAAATAAATGATAATAAATAATCAATTTTATAATGACTTAATTATCTTTGGAAAACTTGTAAAACAAAAAAATATCAAACCAATATAAATAATTATAGATAAAATAGCAAAACAAAAAGTAGCGACAAATTAAAACATAATAACTTAAAGAATAAGACATAAGATGAACCTAAATTAGCAAAAAATAATAATTGATAGAAAATAATCTTCAATGTTGTAATTTCCGGGGAAGGCTTTGGAAAAATTCTTTGAATTCAACATCAGTAGTTCTGCTCTAGGAATTTCCTTGATTGTCAATGGCAAGAATCTTCAGTCTAGATTTATTGCTAACCCGAGACATGGCGACGTAAAGTTGACCATGAGAGAAAACAGGTTTTGGTAGATATAATCCAACCTGCGACAACGTTTAACCTTGAATTTTATTTATTGTCATAGCGAAGGAGACAAATATAGGGAACTGCCGTCTACGCATTTTGAACAAAGACGAAGATCATAAGGAGTAATAACCATCCTTGGAAGAAATATCTTATTACCAACCTTCGTGCCGGTAATAATTTTTGTTTCGATTACATGATTAGCCAACTGAGTAATCTGTAATCTTGTACCGTTACATAAACCTCCGTGCGGATTGACATTCCTAAGCAACATAACAGGACAACCAATTTTAAGTTTTAGACAATGGTTAGGTAAACCAGACATTTATAGCGTTCAGGAAATCGCAGGTATATGCTGAATTGTCAATAGCTTCAGTATCTGTGGGATCTATACTATCGGAACTTAAGTACATCCTTTCATCACCTACATTACAAAACAAAAAAAATATAGAAAATAAAACGAAGGAAATAAAATTTTATCACACGCTATATTAAAGACAAACAATAAAAAAAAGTATACTAACCACCAAAACCTATAAAGCATACGAATATTAGTCGAGTTGACGTCTTCATTTGTAGGACACAAAATGGCTCTGTCTCGAAAAAATTCAGGATACTCATTCTCCAATGATCTACTGACTCCATAAATAGCTTCAACTATAGACTCAATAGGATCAGAACCAGATGTAATAAGAAGTTCTTGAGGAATATCTATATCAGCAACACCATCGTTAGGAAGTGCTATTTTACCATCTCTAACATCCAAAAGCCAATTAGAGAATCGTTCTATCTCCGATTTTTCATCATTAAAAATGCTTGCAAGCAGCCTCATGTTCCGAGTAAGCTCCAGAACTCTTATATTAGGCCACAGATAGGATGAATTGATCGAAGCAGAATCAATTTGTTGCCTACCAGCTCCAGTTATAACAGGTAATATTTGTCTGAAATCTCCGCCAAATACAAATACTATCTAATGCTTCGAAGCAGTATTTACTCATCATAGGAGCTTCATCCCAAATAATAAGTTTTGCTTCACCAAGAGGAGAACCAAGAACCATATTACATGTGCTATACTCATCAACATTTATAGGAATTCCAAACCTGGAATGCGCAGTTCTGCCTCCTTATAACAACAGAGCAGCAATACCACTTGAAGCAACGTTAAGGACAATATCACCTCTCGACCTAATCAAAGTAGACAGAAGTTTCCACAAATAAGTTTTACCGGTTCCACCAAATCCATAAACAAAAAAAACACCTCCTTTTTTTTGTAACACAGAATCGAGGATCTCATAGTAGATCATTGATTGCTCGGGACTGATAGACTTTAAGTCACAATCAAGATCTCATTTTTATTTCTGACGGTCGTAATTCATCCATCCAATATAAAAGAATTGACAGTGTTAACCTCATCCATGTCAAACTCCGGCATATTCTTATATGATCTAAGAGAATTCCCATATATTGAAAGAAGTTTTTCAATCTCTTAAAGAGAATATTTCTTTTTTTTCTCATCACTCAACGTTAGACCTACAATAGTTACATATAAAAATATGACATTGGTAAGAATTACTTTAAAAGTTTATAATAAAATTGAAAAACAATATTAAGTGAATAAATAATATATGAGATATATACGCATATGACTATAATAATAGCTAGTACCTTGATCTTTGAACTGGTTCTTCCTCCTGTAAAGCATGTCATCAGATAGAAACATCCAAGTTTGTTCCCAAACTTCTTCGGGTTTACTCAAAATGTTTGCCTGAAGCATTATAGTGAATAACTTCCTTGTGTACTGAGCCGAACACATAAAACTTTCTTCTTAGATTACATTAATATATTCTCTATCATCATCGAGCAAGCCCATTGCAAAACACGTATCTCTGAAAGAGTCAGGTACAACACCCCCAAAAGTCTTTAGGTCATCATAACTTGTTGGACCAAGATGTTGATTTAGAAGCATTCTGAGATAATAACACTCTTCAATTTTCCTTGGTACATAATTTATCCTGCCAACAGCAAAACCACTACGTTTTCTTTCTTGCTAGTACTTTACTTTACGATTCTAAGCATAGTAATTAGGTATCTCCTCGTAAAGCAATGTCTTAGCAAAACTGTTTGTCTTATTCAACTCAAACCAAGCTTGAAATTATGTTATACCACCTGAGAAACATTCTAAAACATCATCAGCCATATCATTATCGTTGAAGTATATAGGTTGTTTGCCATCTTCATGGAAATGAAGAACTAAAACTGATATAGTACGAAAATGAATATCGAATTCAAATATTCTCCACATGCCGAAACATACCTATAAACAACAAAAATAAAATCATTAAAAAAATTTTAAAAACAAATTAAAAGGACAAACAATGGAAATACTAAGTTTAAAAGAAAATTCAAACAATCATACCGACAATCAAAAAAATTTGAAGTTCGTCCTTATCATTTGCAGAACCAGCATGTCTGACGGTAAAAGTAACACGATCTGGTCATTTCGTAATGTATTTGAATAGATACTTACACGCACCTGATTGATTGCACCATTCAACATTTATATGAGCTCCATACCGGAGAGAGAGCTTCATGTTATACGGCACAACATACCTATTATCACACTGAATTCCACCCTTCTCACCATACCGGCCTGTATCTCTTATACGGTATATATGATAACCCTCATTATCGATCTTTGAATAAGTAGAATATGGTTTAGGAAAGAACTTGGAACATTTACCATCAACCATGCATGGAGAGTTAGGATTAGCATTACCGCAAGGACTATGAATCATACAATTTTGTACTACATCATATAGCTCAGGTTCAGACTCTTTGTCAGGAATTTCAACTGAAATAATTTTATCAACGTGGTCTGCATTAGTGAATTTCGAACCGGCTTTCATCTAAACTAATATATGAGCGTGAGGAAGACCACGTTTCTGGAACTCCACAGTCTACATAGCTGGAAAAAAGTGTGTCAGAAGAAAAATATTGACAACTTGGTAATACAAAGTAAAATACACTTGCGATTAAATGTAATACAAAATAGTTAAATAAATAATAACACTAAATTACTTGAAGCAGTTGTACCAAACACATGTTTTTTGGTTAAATCATCTATTAACTTTATCTTAAAGAGTTTGCAATCACATCCGGCCTATCTTTGCTTTTTCAGTCACGCCCTTCCATAAATCTCGTGATTTATGGCCATTTGGGATTACATGTGAACGTGATAAACAAATCCGGAAAACCAAATTGCTTACACGTAGCCATAGCGTCCAAATAACGCTGCCGCATGTAGTGAAGACCTCCTAGAAAGGAAGCTGGAATCAACAGTCCTTTTCCTTGATTACTAAGATCGGTGCTTCCTGATTCTTTTGCCTACTTAACACTCTGAATGTTAGTACTCCTAAGTTTTTTCTAATTTTTTTAAAGATATCGGAGCCTATTAGATTCAATCATGGTGTAAGCATCAACAACAAACTACTGTAGAAGACGCTTAGAAAGAAGCAAAATATGTTTCTCAGAATTCCTTTCTTGAAGCCTATAGGCAAAAAACTGACGCATACTTATATTAATATTGCTTTTATCCCCTCTGTTCGCTTTTCTCGCTTTCTCTATTCCCGTATGAAATCCATCTTCACCACTCAAAAAAATTGTAGGATACTGCAAAGCTAAATACGAAGGATGAAGTTCATCAATCCTTTTCAATTTGCCAGATTTTGTTTCAAGAATAATGTTAAGTTTATCCATGTTCGCGTAAAACTCACCAGGAATGAGTGCAACAACTTCAGAAGCAGTTGGTAGACAATATAATCTTCCATCTCTACTTCTATTAGCTATGATTTTCATTTGAAGATTCTCATTATCATCTATCTTAAACCTATCCCTTGCAGTCCTAAATGTCTTGATATAAGATTAAAATTATATAAAGAAAAAAATAAATAAACATAAAAGTATACAAACAAACAAATTATAACTAACCTCATAACATCAATCCTATTATGAACCTCATTTTCAGTATCTACAATATATCATTGCTAAAACTTGGCATAATCACCATCCTTAGGCTTCAAAGAACCCATAAGATGATAATTCTCACCTTGCATAGCAAACATCTGCGGCCCTCTACCCTTTTTAACGGAACGATCTACCTTTCCACCAAGTGACGTCATTGAGAAAACCATATTGTACGATCTAGTGTTATCTCTAAAATGCTTTGATAATTGATCAACACCGGTAAACAATCTCCACATAACTTCTGGAGAATTAGGGAGTAGAGGTAATTTGACATGTCCTTGCATACAACAACCAGTATAAATTGGTTTAGATGTTCTTTTCCTTCTATTGAGGCGCTGGCCAAACCAAAAGAGTGCGCCACAATGTTCACAACTATAATCAAGATCACCATCATCGATATAAGTATCGAATTCTTCCAAAAAAAAAATTATGTCATGAAATAAATTAAACGGATAATAACCACATAAGAACAATACCTTTAGACGATTGTTTATTAGATTCAGTCTTTTTGCTACTAACACGCAAGAGAGATTTATTGGATATATGGTTTGGAGAAACTTCAGCAATATTTTCTTCATCTTCGTCATTGACATCATCTCCGCTAGAAAAATCATAGACTTGATCCTCATCATAATCACCTGATTAATACCCAACACTAAGTTACATAAAATATATCAAAATAAAATTAAAATAAGCAAATATAACAACTTGTACTCAAAAAACTAACCATAAAAACTATTGGTAACATCATAATCAGATTCATCCGATTGTTTGTCATCCTCCAATACATCGTCTATGAGATTTACAACTAAAATAATTATAATTCAGCAAAAATTACAACAACCATTTTAATATTATTGAATATGAATTAATAACATTTCAATAAGATAATTAGTACCATGTACTCTAGATTCTTGTCCAAGATTATCACCAAGTATTGTAGTGAAAGGCTGTGGAGTCTTGCTAGATACACTATGTAGACTATAACCACTTATTGGGGCTAATGTAGGATCCGACAAAACTCCATTCGAACGAATTGATACAAATATTAAGATTAAAATAATAAGAAGTTAAAATAAAAATAGCAAGTAGTATTCGGAAAATAATAAACAACAAAACGAAAATGTAATATGATCCAAATTATATTATAGAATAAACCCAAAATTACAAATAATACAAACCCCCGATATGATCAGTAATAGTACTATGTGGATTCAGAGATCCACCGGAATTAATAAAGGAAAAGTTTGTAATGTCTTGAAACAATCTAGAGTACACAGAACTTGATCGAGAATCAGAACCTAAAACATTCCCTTTATCATGAGATGAAACGTTCACTTGTTCACGAGATGACGCAACATTCTCAACATTATCATGATTGGGTTTAGATCGACGATGTTTGGAGGAAGATTGAATTTATGCTTTTCCTTTATTCTTCATATTCAAAGGTACCTAATGAATTTTTTTCACCAGTTACCCATATACATCTAAATAGCTATATATATATATACACAACCAAATACTAAAAAAAAGATTGCATGTAAATATCTATATATATATATATATATATTAATCAATACCATGTAGCTAAATGATGTGTAGATAACCATAATCGATCATTTCAACAGAAACAAAAATGAATAATATACTCACTTAAGGAAATTATTTATATTCGAATAATGTATTCATAAATGAGAATATCTTTATGCATGTTTAAAATTCAATTACGAACTTCTAGAATTAATGGATAGATATTATTCTTATTGTTATTTACATAATTATCAAGATTGTTGGTAAATTCGTTTTATAGAAGACGCTAAGAAATTATCGAAATGAATGATTACAAAAGAATTAAAAAAATCATACTAAATGAACCATTAAAATATGGTTAAATAATGAAACAACACAAATAATAAAAATTACAAACTATTAAATAACTGAGTAACCTGATGATCCCAAAGAAAAATCATAGAGATAGATGACGACAAAGCATCATTATTAGAAGAATATGAATGTCAAAGATTCCTATAACTTAAAAACCTTGAAGTTTTACCATCACACCGGTTAGTCTATCTGATATAAGATGATCTAAGATCAGACAATATAGAATGAGCACGCCACATAAGATATCTGTTTGTTTGACCCCGAATTATCTCAAGGTACTCTAATGTCTTAGACATTAGAGGTTGGATAAGAACATCAGAAATATCAAAAACAGTATATTGTTTAGCTATATCTCCAGTAGATATTAGAATGACACCGTAGAGATAAGTTGCAAGAGATAAACATTTCTCAGCAGCTGCACGTAACAATTTGAGTCCCTCTTCCTTATAGTTATCAAGGAAATAACAAACTATTCCCAACGATAAAAAGCTTGAGGATTCTCACATAATCTTAGTTTATTGTATTTTGAATAACATCTCTAAGGATTGCACAAAGATGAATATAAGGTATCTTCTTCAAGATATAGTCGGCTGAGTATTATACGTTCGTTACATATAGAGCGAAACTTTTTGCAAACTTTTCTTAGATTACTAACATCAGAAATAGACGATGATGCACAACATGCAGCGATTGTAACAATAGTATCATCAGATAAAGTCATGACACAAAAATCATGCTTTGAAATATTAAGATTCAGAGAATACATGAAAAGAATGACCAAATAAAAAATAACCAAATAAATATGCTTTAATCAATATAACAATTAGGGTTTTTCGTCATTTTTTTTGTATTTAAGAAAATCATAACGAATATAGATGTAAACAAAATTGATAGATAAACATTATACAAAAATTTAAAATAAAATAAAATGAAATGAAAGAAATTGCAATAAATAAAAAAACAACTACATAGGATAATTATTCAAACATAATAGACAATTATAATAATATCATCAAGTCAAAACTAGAAACAAAAAACATGGTTCACAAAATATAATTAATTCACGATCTATAACTAATAATTTAATTCAAATAAATAATTAAATTTAAAAATAAAATAAATTAATATATACTTCATGGGGATCTCGTACTTCATGCTACAAAGGTTGAATAATTATAATAGTGATAATTAATAGGATATAAATCATAGATTCTGTAGATTGCAACTCCCTAATATGGGAATAGATTCAGTTTTGACTTAACGATATGCTTAATATCTTCACGAAAATATTATTTTGGGTAATTGCTGTATATATTTTAAAACGAAGAGTCTAAAAAGTTATCAACAAAAGATGAGTAGAATATCTCATTACCTGTCAAAAAAAATTTAAAATTTGAATACAAATAATATTAATATCTTGACCAAAAAGTAAAAAAAAATTATACAATGCTTCATGAAGTTTTATGATATTAGTTTACTGTAATCAATAAGAAAAAATAAAATACAAATAACTGAAAGATTTAAAGATTAATTTAGAAGTTTCTAAGAGCATCTCCAAAGGATACTCTATAACTTCAAATTTGAAGTTTTGTTTCTTCCAAAATAACTTATAAAACTTTCAATTTTGAAGTTTTGAATAGTAACACTCTATATTTGAAGTTTCACTGTTCAAAACTACAAATTTGAAGTTTTTTTATTCTCATTCTAATCCCTATAATTTTATACCTTAAGAAATAATTTAATTAAGTTTGATGTTTATCACTTAAATTCATAATATATAAATGTTTTACATATGCATGTAGTTTTGATATTTTTAAGCTTGTAATCTCCAAGTAAAAAATAAAAAACAAACAAACTTATTTGGCACTTCAAAATGCATTGATTGATAATATATCGGAGCATTATGAAAATAATTTTGTTGAGTAATAGAATATTTATTTTAATTTTTAATTGTGTTTGTATGTTTTAGATTTTATTATTGTGTAATTTTACTTCAAATATGAAGTAATTGAAGACGAAATTGAAAAACATTAAATTTGACGTATGTGATACTGTAAATATAAATATTTATTGGAGATGCTTTCAATAAAAAAGCAGTTATTAGTAAAAAAATAGAAATAATACATATTAGAAACCGTTATCATCATTAATAGAAGGACTAAACTTTTAGACGTCAAAAAATTAAAATTTTAAATGTTTTCCAATAGTTTCTTCTATAAATTGAAACCAACGTCTTCAACCTAAAACTACATAAAAGAAATTATTCAAAGATTGAGAAGGTAAACTCTTCTTTGCAGCAAAATCTGGATAACTTTTTTTATAAAAAATAATTATTAGACAATACGTCATTAATAAAAAAAACAAAAAGTATTATAATATTTTTTTATAACAAAAAAAAAAATATATATATATATATGTTGGAAACCGCTATAATCATTAAAGGCCAATTTAAGACTTTACAACTTTTGCCAAAATAATTTGCAAAATATTTTTTTGTATCAACTTTCTATATTCCATCTTTCATTACCAAACATCTTCAACCTTTAACTTATATTAAGAAAAAACAAAAGAAAAAAGTCGGTTACACAAATTCGATTTGATATTTACTTGCACATAATTACAATTGATTTAATTTGGAAAACATTTAATTAGATAAAATACATCATTAAGATAAAAAAAATAAAATATAGACTGGAGCTCTGATGTCAAATCGAATTTGAATTCGAGTTCAAAATAAAATATCTACTTTATATTAAAAATATATATTGGTAAAGACTATTATAGAAGTAGTAGATAGTGTTACAATAGTAGTTAAATAATCATTATAATTTAAATAATGAATATTATTAATAGTTAAACAATTTCAATTTAACAATAACTTGCATATAAGTAAAATTCAAACAAAATCAAGAAACCTTTTATAAGATTAATAATTATATAATTTTGTAAAATAAAATAGAAATAAGACAATCTAGGAAACTGTTGTAATAATTAAGGCAAAGATTAAACTGAACACTACTCCCAAAGATACGTAAAAGATTTTATTCAGACTATACTAACCTATAATCCTAAACCTAATTGCTAAAAAATTAAAATATATATTTTTATATTTTTTTTTAAACTAAAATAAAATAAGAAATTATTGGAAACTGTAACACACATTAAGGTAAAAGAAGATCGTGCAAGCGATATTTGTTTTTTACACTATATATTATATATTTCATTACCCATAAATCTAACACCAAAAGAAACCCGTCTAAGAGTAAAAGAACGCAAACAGTTGTTTCGAAGAGAAGTTATTTTGACATCAAAACTAAGGTATTTAGAAGTATTTTCGATTGATATATGAGCAAACGATCAGTGTGATGTTGTAATTTGTGCTAATTATTTAACCATATCTATTTCATAGAAAAATGACGAGAAAAAGAGATTCTACACCGATCGGTGATAAGGTATGATTTTGAAAAAGTTGTAAGTTATAATTACATATTTTATAGTCAAAATAGGAAATTATAATCATATATTATGCATTGAAACTAAAAGTTTTTTTGTTCAATTTTAAGGTATAGATTGCTTGTTCATCATTAAATACAATGTTCTTCATCTTAGATATCTTCTAAAAAGCAATATAAAACATCGACTTGACTGTTCATATTAGAAATTTATTATTTCATGTCAATTTAAAATATTTTTTAATTTAACTTAAACGATCTCCGACGACATTCTAACAAACATACTGTCAAAACTCGCACCAGAAGGAATGTATATGTTCGATCGATTGAAGTTAGTATCTAGATGATTTAGACAACTCTGCAAAAGAAAAGAGGTGTTATCAAAGCTAGACCTTGAAATTATTCCATTCTATCCATGGAAAAGGAACGAAGCTCTCTTCAGGGAATTTCATGAGAAGCTAGCAAGCGAAGGTAATAGTCAAGCCTTATTAAGGATAGGAATAGAAAATTACTTTCTGAAAAATTGTTTTAATGAGGGATTAGAGTTGCTAGACGAAGCAACATTGAGAGAACGAGTGCATAGTGGACCAGCAAGTCTACTTTGGAAAGGAGAGAATGTTCTAAAGAAACTCAAACAATCATATGTCCAAAGAAAATGCACATGCGAAGGAGAATTCATCCTGATAGTACGTTACTACGGCGAATGGGAATGACTGGATGAGGACTACGAACTACCAATGAAAGACATATGCAAAACTTGCTTTTGGGATTATTAACTCAAGCATATAGTACCTCATATTTAGAATATGTTCAGAAACTATATAATATGTAAATTTTATGAAATACTACTTAGTATGTTCATCTATTTGGATTTTCCTTTTTATTTGGTGTGAACTATTTGGTTTTTCTTTAACATAAAACTAATTTACAGCATACTTATGTAAACTATTATAATTTACATAAATCAACGATTACTATTATGTAAAGTAAAACTTAACAATAAAAAATAATACATAAAACCAAAGGATATTTTATAATAAATTTTTTTTAAAAAAGGGTACTTAATCTTAAAACAAAATGCGAAACAAAGCAATGTGTCCAACTTTGTTAAACAAATGAAAAACATTTAACCAAAATCATTTCCGACGCTTATTAGGAGCTTTGCAAGCAATGGGAGAAGCAGAATCTTCTTCGGCTACTTTTTTGAAAAGGTTAGGATCAGGAATCTCAACACTATTGGTTCCAAGACAGAGCTTCTTATTAGCCGACGACTTTTCATCATCTAACCCTCATGCATCAGATCGCTTAGATGAAGGTGTTGAAATAATACACCGGACATCTCAGAAGACTCACCGCTATTAGAGATGGAAGGATTCATCTGTAAACAAAGGAAAAAATATAGATAAACAATACTAATACGAAATTTTATAGAAAATTCTAACAAAAATAGGTAAGAGAAATAATTTAAATTTTTAGAAGCAAAATCATGTAAAGTCAGAAAAATGATGTACTTACTTGATCACTTGAAGAAGACGAAAGATCAATAGACTCGGTTACAAACTTTCCATCAGACCAAATTTTAGCTACTTTAAAAGTGTCATTTCTTGAACCAATGTTATCCTTCTCAACTATAATACCAAACTGGAATATGTTTCCTCTTAAATTGTTGAGTGCATCGGGTAAAACATCGGAATTCCCAATCGTCATACATGAATTTTAAGAAAAAACCAAACCATTAAATAAAATAAATAATTTCAGAACTTTAATATCGAATGACATATAGCAATAAAATACCTTATAATAGTCTGGACCAAGAATATCGCTTGCTTTCAATCCTATCACTTCGGCCGCAAAACTATCGAACAACATGCATTTTGTCTCACCATCGAATCAATTACCTTCAGATGAAGTTTGAACCTATATCAAGTGTACAATTTAATGACTCGTCAAAACGACAAAAAAAAACATTTATATATTAAGAGTAGACAAAACAAACCTTGGAGACATGTTCCTCGTGAAGCCTTTTACAGGTCTTGCACCAAAAGTTGGGTTGGGGATTATTTGATACACCCTCGATCTTTATAGGAGTGTCAAAAAAGACTTTCTTATTATACTTCTTACAACCGAAATAATACCAACCCCAATCAGTGTCTATACCATAAACTGTACACAACAAACGACATCGCCCAACCTACAAACAAATTTAATTTCCTATCATTATATAGGTCGAATCTCTAAATATCTATATGGCAAAAAAAGGTAAAGAAAAAACATGCATAACGTCGTATGTGCCAAGTAAGTCAGTAGTTTAAAGCATAGGATATTCAAGCCAAAGATCATCATCAGAACTTTAGGTATGATTGTCTTCGTATTCTTCATCATGATCTTTAAACCATCAACGATCAAACTAAAGAATAAGAGATAAATTCAGTAGTTACACCCAAAAAAATAATCTAGATGTTCGTTATGTACATAAAAACAAATAATTACCCATCGAAAGCTTCCATCTCCGGCATCTTAGGGTTAAAAGCAATTAGCGATGTGTCAAATAAGTTGCTTATACTTCGAACATCTATCACATAATTAAAAAATCGACCAAAGCAATACATAAAGAGCACAATAAAAAATTATAAAAAATACAAAAAATAGTATAAAATGAAAATAAAAGTGTAAAGGAGTACAATACAATAAAACATGCATACCATTCCAAACATGAAATTTGGCAAAACGAATCAGAAAAAACATCAAACCGTCAGAAGATCGCAAAACAGTATCGTAAAATGATTGAGCATAAGAACTCCAAAGACAACACAATAGACGATTGTCACTGCACAAAAAAATTATTTAAAAAAATCAGGAAAAAAAGAAATTTTAATAAACAAATGATAAAAAACAAAAAAAAATAGATGCGAATTACAAAAAAGGTGTAAATATAGTTTAATGTTATAGGGAATAAAACAATGATATTCCACACGAAAAAAACACACAAAAACTATTAATAGATAGAAATATAACTACAACTTACTGTTGGTCCCAAGTTCGAACACGATCTTCTTCGTTAGTTTCCCATGGATATGCATTTCTTGAATCTCATCCACACTTACAATCTGTCCATAAACATCTATTCAAAAATGGAAAACGATTACAACATATAATGAAAATGATTACAAAAAAAACATGAGAAACATTACCGATCAAGACGTTGGGACCATAAGAACCACTAAGAATACTGTCAAACGTGGCCAATGAGATAAAATTGTCGTTCATAACTGGACTGCATGCAGCGACACCAGTGATGTTGAGAAAAACAATCTTGAAGGAAAGCGAGGAAATCCGATAAATCCGATTATCTTCCACTGGCCTGCCTTTATAGAATGCTCGAACTTTCTAACATGGTCCTTCTTGATGGTAACGCATAGTTTGACACCCTAAATAACGGAAAGAATGTCGGATAAATGTAATATAAAAAGCATCCATAAACATGTAGTATTACAAAAAAAGCACGTACGGTTTCATCGGCGAGGATCATCTATATGGTTTTACCAGACATCTTTCCGTATTGAGACCAAACATGCAAGATCTTGCATCTGATTCTATAAGGTTTGTGATTGCTCATTTTGATGTCGTTGAATAGAGTGAAACCATCGACTACAGCCAATGAAGAACTCATGATGCAAAGAAAACAAACCTAGAATAAAATGTAAAAGAAAAAGAGAAACTGTCAAAAAGAAGCGAGCTAGGTTGGGATGGGATGTAAAAAGATGACACTATTGGGGTATTATATAAGAAGGTCAAGGTTCTCGAAAAAAACTCTAGTAGTAGAGATAAGACCGAATCATAGAAAAATATTTATTTAATTCGAATTTCATTAATTTTAGGGATCGCATAAAAGTGATTACGATCACACGAATATAGATAACAATATTAAATTCGAGATAAGGTCGAATTAAATGGTTTACGCGGGGGATAAAAGTGATCACGATCACATTAATGGTATTTCATAAATGAAAAATAAGGAGAATATATAGGGTTGATAAATACAAAACCGGTTTAAAGAAACTTAGGTCTTCTTCCCCGAGCCATGTTCTTCTTCCCAAGAGTTGTCTGGTAAGACCAGAGCTCTGGCGCCGGAAAACTCAAAAATCACCGGAAATGTTTTTAAAAAATATATTCCTAGGGTTTAAGGAGTGAAATGTTTTTTGAAATTTTGTAAAGAATTTATATCCGAGAGGAGGAGACCTGTTTTGGATTTATATGAATTTTCCGAATTTTTTCGATCAACCATTAGAGAGTTATGGGATTTAGAAGAAAATTTGGTCATGATCTGCAATTAAGAAATAGTTGGTTTCCCTAAACGTATTTTCGAATAATTAAAAAACAGACGGCCAGGATTAAAAACAGAAATGGACGGCCTAGATCTCGTCCGAGCGTCGCATGAAAACTATAGGTTAAATTTAACTTATAGTTTTTTGACAATTTTGCATTCGGTGCAATAAATGCGATTTTTTTTTCTCCAAAAGAGAAATTTTTTGATTAGCCCACCGAAAAGGACAAAAAAAAGAAAATCCCAAAAAATACTCTCGCTTTAATATATTAAGATTGGTTTGCAGTGTATTCATTGTGTATATGTATGTGACTGCAATACTATCATTACTCTAACGTAGCGAATCCAAATCCAACATCTCCAAGCTCGAAAGAGACATACTTGAATGATCTCAATCGTTACTGTCGTCTTATCCTATTGTTTTCTTGCCTTTGCCCATGTGATGCTATAACCTTTAATTGAATTTTTTTTTTAACAATTATTATCTTTTTGGGTTAGACTCAAAATTGAAAACAAGGAAGTGACCCACAAATATGATACCCATACCATGAAATTCCATAATGGGAACATGACTTGAATCCTACCCAAAGATTCTCAAATCCTCCCATGTGAGTTCACTCTTTTTTAGTTTTTGTTTTACTTCACTTCTTCTTCTCGTTAAAGTTATTTTCTTCTTTGTGTGTTCTACATACATAACCTCCAAATTTGATTATTAGGATCGTATAATTATGCTGATCTGAATATGGCCATGTGAATCTCTATGATCAAGAAGTGGATTGAACCAAACTTTTGTCGAATTAATTAAGCAACAATGAATCGAAATCTATGTTGATCACTATCAGGCATCACATTATGTTTAGGAAATGTATTTATATAAGTTTTATACATAAGCAAAACTTGCTCTTAAGCCTCTGAAGATCTTTAACCCAAGACCCAAAATAAATTCTTTTCAATCAACATTATAACAAATTCTTTTGGATCAGTGGATCAAACCATGTTAAGTATTCTTACCTCTTATTTTGGATAAAATCAGCATGTATGCTTAAAGCCTTAAACTATATTACAAGTGACAAAAGCTAAATCAAACCAATATTTTCTTCTATTGTAATTTGTCATGATTGGACCTAACCAAATGGAACCGCTCAGTTATATTGGTTTTAAAAGCTTTGATCATTGTGAAAAGTATAGTATGTGTGAAGTGTGTGGGATGGTCTAATCTAAAAAGTGACGATACATTGAAACTCGTCAGTACACAAACATATCACCTGTCAATGTCTTTTTATTTATTTTAAGTGCTTGGGTCTTTAGCTCTTGATACTCAAGCTTGTCTTCTTTTCTTTTCATTTTTTTAGATCACGTAAAAGCTCAAAAATCTTGACTAACGAATGAAAATGGTCCCCCTTCACACCCACACTCCCCAAACTTTAAAAAATGTAGTCAATCTAGCTCCAAACACTTTCATCATTATCTATTCCCATTTGGATAAGCACGTGATTTGGAGTTTGTGAAGAAAAATCACATAGTAGTACAAGACTTAATCTGAACAATTTTCAAGATGATTACCAAATTTTGAGTCATTTCATCAAACCCTAAGATAAATCTGATCTTTTGTTTTGCCCAAAGAAGAAAGAATTGCAGCTGAAGCTATATTGTCTTGATAATGGAAAATTACCCATGTGACGTGAAAAAGACATTTGAAAATCGAGTAGAATACATGATCGTTTTCACAAGCAAATAAAATGAAATCTATAATAATTTATATCAACGCAAGAGTATATATGTTCATTAACTATATAGTAAAACTTAATATTGTGGAATATATGAAGAGAGTCCTCCAAAATGAGTCACACATATCAAAGAATGATGACTTGTACATTGTAATGATGGGTCCCTGCCCTTATAAATTAGGACACATTCGCTTTTAAATTACGAATACTACAAGTGGATGCTTCTCGGCCAACACGTCCAGAAACTTGTTGATTTTTTTTTAATAAACAGATATGGCTTCTCTGTTCACAGTTTTATACTTCTTTAAATATTTATGAATAGTTTAAAATAATTTGTATAACAAATCAGAAGGAGTAATCATCCTTCTTCGAGTATCTTTTTGATTCTGTATCTGTTAAGACTCGAGAATTCTTCCTCTAATCAGTAAAATCACTCGTTGAAGCAACATCATAAATTTACAAACTTTGTTATAGTTAAATTATACAAAATACACAAAAATAAACTCGAATATCCGTGCATAAGACCATGATAATCAGAAGTACCAAGTTTGAGACCTCTTCCATAATTAATAGTATCTGCATTTATCAAACATATACACTTGACCTCAAATCAAACATATATACTATTATCTTATTTATTCTGGATTATGTTACTTTTAGGAAATGATATAAACAAAATCTACTAATATAAGTGACTACGCTATTTTAATTGATTTGAAATAAATATTAATTCAAATCATACCAAAAACGCTTGTCTATTTTTTTTTTACATATTTTATTTTCTTCCGTTATATATAAAAGGCTTATCTACTTGGAAATATACATTTTCTGTTAAAGTACATGGAAATAAAAATATTCGATATATATATTAGAAAGCTTGAAATTCAGACCAAAGCCCATCATCTCCTTCGTTGATTTACAAATCTTATCTCTCTCTCTTCTCCCTTTATTCTCTTCTCTGTTTAGCAGCAAATTAAGATGGATATGTACAAAGATGATAGTTCACCATACTGTTATTTCCATCCAAAGGAAAAATACGTTGGAGTGTGCCCCCTCTGTTTGAACGAGAGGCTTCTGGTTTTAGCTTCCAAGCAGAGATCATCCTTAAGAACCAAACACTCTTCCTCTTCTCCAATCATCAACCTTCCTAAGATCTTCGCCTTGACTTCTCTTCTCAGTCGCCTCGATCTCCGTCACCGCAAATTCCATCCCTCCGACGATCTTGACGCCTCCACTAGCCAAGAAGGTAACACAACTTTATATATCCCATATTTGTATATTACTGAATAAATTTACAATTCATACATCAAGATCTGATTTTAATTGGGTTTAAATTAATTTTAAACTTCATGAACGAGTCCATATGATATTATTTTGATCGGCCAGATGAAACTTTTTTTGATCCGAAAACGATTAATTATCTTTTATAGTTGGTAAAAATGTTGTTTTTTTTTCCTTTATAAAAAAAAAAAAGAAAAAATTGTTTCTATGGAGTGTGGATATATTGATATAAATGATCCTATAAATTACTGTACAAAATCAATTATCATTAAAAATGTATGTTTTGTTCAGATTCTTTCATATCTATAAAATTCGAAGACGATGGAAACGCGTCGTGGGAGAAGAAAGCAGTGACAAAGGTTAGTGTAGAGAACACAAAGGAGCAGCAATCTCCTATAACGAGCAGTACCAGTATCGTAGAACACCATACCAAGTCATCGCTTAGGTGGCGCAAACGTATTGGTCATCTGTTCCACGTCATCAAACTTAAATCACGATCGTCCGCATCTTCTTGCCACGTGGCATCATCCAAGGTCGAAGGAGCTAAAGTGAGGAAACAGGGTTGGATGGTGAAGACCTTAACCAGAAGAAAATCCAGGAAAAGTAAAACTTAAATTTTCTACTATATTATTACATTACACTTTTTTCAAATATATATATATTTTTCTTTCTTTTTTAGTTTAATATTTGGTTTGGTCGTTTCTTCCATGATGATTTTTTTTTTTTTTTTGACGTTTTTCGTTTCTCTTCAATGATTGATGCTTCTGTTTAAAGAAGAAATATGTGGAAGTTTTTTCTGTAAGTAATGTCGATGATACATGAGTTCAAAACCGATTGAAACATCCATAAATTAAATATTAAATATTTTTATGTAATATATATTACATAAAAAGTAAATGTAAAGGGACAAAAGGCTTGGTCTTTGTAGGCATGTGGTCTGAAAGCCATTAGAAGATGGGAGAAGGGTCAAAATAGCCTTTTATCATTATTTTCAAAACGACAAAAGAGAAAGTTTTGGGAAAGAAGAAAAAATAAAAAGAAAAAGGTATAAAGAAAGAGAAGAAAAAATAGAAAAGTGGGGTTTTCTAAAATAAATAATTTTGCATGGGATTCTTGAAATTGTTGTATGACTTTTAGTGCTTACCTTAATTTACTTTTTAAATATTTTATAAAGAAAATAAATGGAAAATAGTACAAGTTATAATGCAAGAAGAAGAGTACATGTTAGGTTGTTCACAATAGTGGGAAACATTGGAGCATAAAACAATGGACCCCAAAGCATTGCCCCATTCACATTGTCTTATAGTTGTCTCTTTGTATATACATTGTATTTTTCCAAATCATATATTTAAAAGGCAATTGTTTTTGATAAATATTATATTACAAATTAATATTATAGTCAGCACATCGGTTAATGTTGGAGGAGGGTCATGTCATCATAAGTTTTACCAAGTTCAATTTGATTGGAAAGAAATAGGTTAAATTGTGTAAATGCAATGTTGATATTGAAATATGATCTTTATCGTGTTGAGGTTGCTTTTGCTTTTGTCTAAGTCCAATCAAAAGTAGAAATTTATCAATATGGTAAAGACTGATGCGAGAGAAAACCTAATTTTTAGGTTTCACGATGAGTACACATTTGTTTGTTTTCTCACTTTATGTTTTTCCTTCTCGTCCTTTGTTTTTTTTTTTTTTTTGTGTTTTGTGCCAAAAAAATGGTTTAAATTTGAGTATATTTTCGTACTAGATAAGGACCCGTGCGATGTACGAGTTTTCTTGCACTTGAAAAATTTATTTTCAAATTTTGGTCTTTATTGTATTTTCATTTTCTGAATCATAAAGCATACGCTCTTGTCCGATGTGCAGGAAACCCTTCATTATATAATAAGATTTATTTTAATTTTTTTTAATATATCATCAAAAATTTTATGATCGTTAGATTTGACACGTGGAAGAATCCAATTAATTAGTAACTTTGAGAAACCTTACTTAACATAATAAGATATCACATGTTGAGTGCTAACTAATAATTATCTATATATAATATTTATTTAATAAGTAAGATATTTGTAATTATTTTATTGAATCTTGTTTTTCTTTTAGAATATTAACAACATTATGATATAATTAATTATTTACTATTCATTTTTATGTTATGATTCGGTTCCTTCATATAATAGGATTTCAAATAGGTATAAATATTTTGTATCATAGTTATGATTACCTTCTTTTTTAAAATTATTTTTAAAATATATCACCAAAATTTTTATGATCGTTGGATCTGTTAAATACTAACTTTGAGAAACCCTTCTTTATATAATAAGATGTAATATAATCTCTATATCTTATTCAAATTTTGTATGGTCATATATATTAGATTTTCTAAATTTTAAGATTAAATTTGTATTTTTGTAGCAAATTGTTGATTTAATATGTCATTGGATTGTATTGCATATGATTTTATATGATTAATTTGCATTGTTTGAGATAAAAAAAAATAAAGTTACAGAAACTAATCATTTGAAAAGTTTTTTATGCACAAAAACTCCTTTTTATGGATGTTATGCAGTTATATATATATATATATATATATATGGTTTTAATTATGCAGTTACAGTCATATCGAGCAAACTAGCTCAAGACACCGTTTTATTCAAATTGAAAACTGCAAAATTTGCTTAGCTAAAAGAATCCGCCAAAAACCAACAGCTCCTATAATTGGGTATTCAAAAATAATATGAAAAAGGATATAAAAGAAATTGGTTGTTGTGATATTTGCATAAAATTCGTAAAATTTGGTTATGTATTGTCGAGAGCGGTGGCTGTAGGGTTAAACGGGACCATTTTAATAGATGATCGTATTCAAAATTTGGAGCAGGACCACCGACCAATATATAGTTTACCTAACCTACAGATTTTGTGAACAATTAAACGAAAATTTCACAACTTGTTTGGATTGGTCCAAAACTCATTTAAATTAATTATTTAATATCACAAAATAATAATATTGGGAAATGTCATATGATCGATGACCAAGAGTTCCAAGACAAGGATCGTGGATTACGACTTGAGCCCCCTTGGTCTGCATATATATAGACACACGTAATCTAGCCTCTACGAAATTCCAAATCGTATAATACGATATGTGGATTATATTTAAGTTTATATATGTGAACAAAATATGAGATTTAGTGACAATATAAATTGAGATTGAATGATAATGCATGCATGGTCTATATGTATAAACGTAGGTCACAATTCAAGAGTGACAACAACATGTTGGATACAAATCTCAAAGTCTTGAACTAAAGAAAGTGACGTATACTTGGAACTACACCAACTACAACATTTATATATCCTAATTTCTGTTAGCCGACCTATGTTACTTACATATAACACCAACACCCTCTACACGTTGATTTCCTTTTATCAATCGACAAGATTTCATCTAACTAATCAAACTCTGAATCCTATATATAAAATATAATTATGATAGAGAAGTGTAGATATCAACTACGTGACCAAACTACAGATTGACTATTATCAAAATTTGGTGATTATTTAAGATAATTTGAGTTTAGTGCTCTGTTCGGCATTATAACTATGTTTCCGTAATTTGTATACAATTTTCAGGTAAACGATAATGTACAATATATCTCATTGGATTTGCTTGACAAAGAAGATTCCACTAAACTTAAAAATTGATGGGCTTAATGCTATATCTATACTAAAGAGAATTGTCTTATTGCGGCCCAAATTTGAGTACTTATGGAAAGCTAGCCATAATGCACTGAATATTCAAAATACGAAAGAAATCATTCAATCAAATTTTAAAGACAAAGATAATTTCCTTATCACTCTTAAAGTACTTGATTTTTGAGACGAATCATAGGCCGTGTACTTTTACAGAACGTTGCGACAGAAACCGATATAGAAAATTTAGTCACTGACAATGATAAAATTAATTACAACAGTCTGCTCAAAGTTGACGCTGGTAATATCTGTCTGTATTTTACGATCACCGTTGAATTTAACAACTTAAATTAAAGTACAAAACTCAACGTAACATTCGCAGCGTCTCAAAAAATTATCACCGTATTCACTATTGTTATCTTAATTATTTACAAATATTAGTCATGTTCTTTATGTTGGAAGAAAAAATTATTTAGGAAATGGAGAAAGTGTTTAGAAACTTGTGAGGAATTAGAAAAATTTAAGAAGAAAATTTATTTAGAAGAGGAAACTCTTTATTATTAATAGATTTCTTTATTTTTTGAGGTGATTCTAAATAGGATGGAGGTATTTATAGCCTCCAAAGTACAAAATATCTAGATTATTTTATTCTANGATGGAGGTATTTATAGCCTCCAAAGTACAAAATATCTAGATTATTTTATTCTAAAATCTAGAGAATTCTACCAAATTCTAGTATTTAATACCATAGAAATATCTAAAGAATGGTGGTTGAGGAGGTGGTAGAGTGTTCTAGAGAATTTCTAGAACTTGGATCAATATTTG
>OVAX01001696.1:0-40174 GCA_900406405.1 Lepidium africanum | reverse complement strand
ATCAATCAAGCAATTATTATTAAGTTTACCATCATGAATATCGTTAAAATCTGCAAAAATTAAGCCTAACAAAGTTTTTGGAAAAACAGGAATTTCTTTCGCATATGTCGTAATAACAAAATTGATTTTAAATAAGTATCAAAATAGAGGTTATGATTCCAATGGTTTCCAATAAAAGTACATTTTTTGGACTTTCTGTGTTTATTTAACCCGTGTTTTTTAAGTTTATAGATATTACTAAATTTGGTATATATCATATAGATTTTTATATTATATAAGGAAATTGAGTATAATTTGACAAAATAAAAAACGAAATAGAATAGGATATTTAAATTGTATTTTTAATGATCGAGTAAAATTGAATATTCATATTTAATACTTTTCTTTTTGTTCTTCATATATGTTCAAACCGGGTTTAGCATAAAAGGCTAAATCCGAAATTCTGATAAAAGAAAAGGGAGATTGGGCAATGATTCTTGAGAGCTTTAAAGAAAATAAGTGTATTGCAAAGAAGAAGATGGTTGCCGAGTACAGTTTGTAAGCTTAGTGTGTGTGTCCAAAAAGCCGATCCCCTTTTTGAAGGATCCGCTCCTTTATTTATATACCATAGAGGCGGTTAAAAAGTAGATTGAATAAAAGAAAATATACAAATTTCTAGATAATACCATATCTAGAAGATTCTTTCTAGATTTTCGGATATTTTCCATGTCAGAATAGGAAAATTTCCATTTCTTTGTTTGCTGATGTGTCGTCCGACTTCCTTCAAGCTTCAACATGCTTCTGAGAAGAAATTCTTCCGAGTTGATGCTTTGATCTTCTTGCCGAGTTCAATACTTAGCATTCTGCCCATTGTTTCCTGTAGACCGAAGTAGGATCTCGGATCCACCTTCAACAATTGTCCCCCCAAACTCGGAAAACTGTTGCCGAGTTTCCGAGTTGGAAAGTTTCTCCATTTCTACAGTCTTCAATGAAACGAGATAATGAGATATTTTTTATGGGCTTTTCAATGAAAAAAAAACTAAAAAACAGACTCTTTTGTATGAAGTGAGGTTTAGTTATCTTTCATGATACTAAACATAATGGGATCTTCATTAATGTCACCTGTAAGATATTTTCTTTGTTTGTTGACATTGCGTCATAACTGATTGGCTCAATATTCATAGGATCATTTGAAATATTAAATAAACATAAATATATAATATTAAAACCATAAAAAATTAGAAAACAATTAATGAGATCAATCAAATAACGATAACATATATTTATAATATTTAAAAATATATATAAAAGCAAAATATTATATGAACAATTAATATAAAACTATATATAAAAACTAAAGAACGATTTTGTATGTATGCATTGGTTTTGCCAGAAAATAGAAATATTAAATAAAAAATTATTATAAAAACTATGTACTGTATATTTAAAATATAGTTGTACAAAAATTGAAAAAAAATAAATTGTATAACCTAAATTACACAAGAATAAATATATAGTATTTAAACTTACTTCGATTTAAACTCTAATACTAGTTGAATGCTATCATCATTAATCCACATTTGAGTATACTCCGATGCATTTGAGATATTTTTTTATCATCAAGATAAATATATTACATCTAATTATTAGTAAATAATACAATAAAAATGTTAATAAATAAAAAATATACCTTTAAAAATCAAGTCTTGTTTAGTGAATAATACATTATTGATAAGTTTCGTATCACCTTGATTATGCAGGTAACCATATTTCTTAATTAAGTCTTCTTTAACATTACAATGTTGACAAAAAAAAAACAATTTAATTAGATAGATATCTATTATATATATTAATAATTTAAAAATTGTTATATAAAATAATTATATATTAAAGTGATTCATATTTCAATAATAGATAATTTGATATATCAAACCAAATTATATAATTGTTAAATATAATTTTAAAAAATATAAATTTTCTAAAATAATGCAAGTGGTTTTTAGCCTAGTGGCAGGTGGTAAGTCTACTAAAGGCAGACACACTTGCACATCAATGGATCGAGTCCTGCCGCCAGCATTATGCAGGAACTTGGCTAATGGGCCGGCCAGTTGTGGCCTAATGTTGACAAAAAAATATTCTAAAATAATATTAATTTTGAAGAAAAAAATCTAAAATATTTTAGATTGTATACATTTATATATATGGAGATTTTAAATATATTATGAAATATATTGAATTATATTTTATTGTATTTAATTAAATATTCCAAATATAGAAATTTTAAAAATAAAAACCATAAATTCGTTTTTAAATATATTATGGAATATATTGAGTTATATGTTATTGTATTTAATTAAATATTCCAAATATAGAAAATTCTATAATTTGATACTCTATAGTTTTAAATATAGGAATTTTTAAAGGATATTCGAATCATAGTTTCTTAAATTATAAGATATATTAAATGTAGGTGTACCATATATTATATGGGTGTGAAAATGAAAAATAAGAATAATACTCATGTGAGTATTTTAAAATAAAAATTATATCAAAAATATTAATATTATAATGTTAAGATACCCAGTTGGGTATTATGTATTGAAGATGCTCTTATCGCAACAAGCAACATATAATAGTTTGGCGGCGAATCAAAAAGATAACATATAGAAACTTTTGTTGCTTGGTAAACCTAGTAGTAAAAAAACAGGAACCTTTGGATTCTAAGAAGTTCTCCATTGAAGCTCAATCTGAATGCGACCATTCTTGGAATCGATTAGATGATACTTATCGTTGATTCTGCGATTACTCGCAACATCAGCAAGATTTATCACTACGTACCCTAGAGTTTCCTGGTAAAAGAAACTACTCAAAATAATCAAGTTTTTGTTTCGTGTTGATGCAATTATTTAAAAGATGTAAATTTTGGTTCTACCTTCGGATGAATTAAACGTGAAGAAGTACTTATGACTTCAACGTGTAGCTTATCGTTTATGGGAGGCTCATCTAATGGGAACTGAAAATCTTCATCCCATCTTGGTTCTCTATTTTTCTTCATACGCTGCAAATTAATTAAATCCAAAACCGAATTTGTAAATTTGGTGTCTTCACAAATAAATATAGAGATGACAACTTTGTTTACCCTAGTTTTACGCTCTTCTCCTCTGAATAGCAAACGTACAGAAGGATTAGTGTGATATTTGCCTTCTACATCTTCAGCTTCGTGAACAATAACCACAAGTAAGCCACCACCAGAAGGTGTGCCTTCTGGTGCTTTCTCTACGGCATTTGGATCATCAATGTTGTCTGGAATTTCATCTTCCTTAAAGGGTTTATATTCCACTTCTACAACGAGCTGTCCACGTGATTTCTCGCTTGGTGGCTCGTTTGGTTCCATGGATTTTAAGAGCTCAAGTGTCATGACTTTTGGCTGTTCAGGAGTAAGCTCTTTCAGTGGAATCACATTCATTCCTATCTTATCATGTTTACCAACCTGAAATTGAACAACCAAAAGATAGACAAATGATCTCTCAAGAGATGATTTATCCAGAAGGTGAATTTCAGTAACAAAGAGGTTTTAATTTAACCTGTTCCCAGTCATAAACAATGAGCTGTAATTCTTGGCTCTCTGGTTCTTTGACAACTAAATCGAATTCTTCGTTCCATTCAGGATTCAGATTACTGTGTTTAACAACTGTCTTCTTACCAGGAACTTTGTCTCCAGAGAGTGTTAATTTCACATAAGGGTCTGATCCACCTAGAAGATCTTTCTTCTTAAGCTTTATTGCCTTTATGACCTTCACGCTAAGAAGTCCAACAGGTTTCTTCATAGCTCTGTAGGTCGAGCAAGTTGTAATTTTAACAAAATTCTCAAGAGTAACAAACATCAAGTAAGACATTTTTAACAGAACAAGACTTACTTTGAAGGATCCATTATCTGTACATTCAAAGTCTTTGGCCATAGGTACATGTTAGCAATCTGATCTTTAATGATTTCCTGCAATAATTAAGAAAGGAACCCAAAACATGTTTTTAAGAGTTTTAGGTTCGACCAAGAATGTTTTCTAAGATTAAGATAAAGAAACAGCTTCCAAATACCTGGACAAATCCGTATAAGCCAGGAATCGCCATTACATCTGCACCCAGTAACTTCAGTCCAAAATCGACTTGTGGCTGCAGAAGGAACCACATTTTACACTCTTTTTGTTTCAAGGTCTTACACAAAAAAGCTTTGATCCTTTCTGGATTATACCTTGTCCATAAGAGAGACAAATATGTTGGCAAAACAGGGGAAAGATGGGACCAATGGCTTCAGAGTAATCCTTGGAGTAGCGTAAACTTGCAAATCAAGCATCTGATAAATAATCTCCCAAGTAAGAAGATGATAAATACTTTTATTTCTTGGTGATGAATAAATCAAAAACTAACCTGAATAGTGGCTTTTAACCCAAATGCTTTGGCTACAACAATGATATTAGGGTTCCCTGCCCATTTCACTGACAATTCCATAATCAGTTCTTTGTCATCAGTTGCATACACTTTCATACCTGCAAAAGATAGTGAGAATCAAAACAAACATTTAGGACGAAGAATCTAAATAACAAGAATGTGTATCATCTAGGAGAGACCTTGAAAAGTTGGTGGTAATGAACCCAAAGTGAGCATTTCAAATTCAACTGAATCTATTTTGTAGTTTGGAATCTGCTCAGCGATGATGGGTTTTGCAATTGACTTGGCCATATTACAAATTGCCTGAATAGAAAATGAAAGTTAATGAAGTTACTAAGAAGAAGACTTTACCTTGTAAGTTAATTGTATTACAAGTTAATGAAGATCAAAGACCAAAAAAAAAAAAAACAGATGAAAGCTATAAAGAAGACGAAGAAGACTTTACCTTGTCCAAATAAGGCCACATATGGCCAATGAGCTTGTTAAGCCAGTCAATCTTCAAATGGAAAGAGAGACATATTGTTACAAAATTAGACCATAATTCTCTATATAATTAAGAAAGTTAAGAGACTGTGTAGGGAAATATACACGATCAAAATCAGGAGTTTTAACCCACAAAGGTATTTCAGGGAACATTTTTGCTATAGTCTCTGCATCTAACTCCACGAATGGCTTGATCTCAGGATCCTAACCAAAGATAAAACAAACAATGTCAACAAATAATGCTATAAACTTTAGCTAACCCAGAAGAATTCACTAGGTCGACGATTTAAATGCATAGGCAAGATTTGTGGCATTGCATTGTAAGAGAAAAGATATTGAACTCCAATTGTTGACCCGGATCAACGTAAAATAAAACGATGGAAGAAGATGATAGAAAATGCCTGAACATGAGTAGACTGGAAATAGATGAACAAGTAATAACCGATGACGATTCCAATTGTTGTTCCGAATCCAAAACCAATCGCACCCGATATTGTGCTGATTATTCCCATTTCTCATCAACAACAGTTCTCACTCTTTCGGATTTCTTCCTTCTTTCACCCACGAACCCAAAGAATTAGATCCAGAAAGATCGATAAATCGTATTAATTAAGGGAAAAATTAAATATCAATTAATATTCTTCATTTTGCCATGGATTTACGTTAGAGAAATAGAAAATCTCAAACACACAATAGTCACATTACTACTATCCTTCACTTGAGATTTATTATTGAACATAGATCATAGATATTAAAACGGTTTTGAATAGGAAAAATTCAAGAGCGTTATGTACGGAGTGTCTACGAAACGTCGTCCATTTGTTTGGCTATGATCTTATAGTTCCAATAGTATCGACAAACAAGGACTTTATTGCAAGGGATCTGATTGCCTGCTCATTAATTAATACTAATGAAACGTTTTCTTGTTGTTTACGACCAACGTTTATAAAAAGAAGAGCTTATTAAGGTGTATACTACTTTATACGATGCATAAAATAATTCAAATATTTCGGAATTGCAATAGTTTGTTGTTCCACAATTCGATGAGTCTAAATATATTTCTTCCCAACAATAATATGCAAGGTGTGGCCACTATGATGTGTGTGATTAAAAAAGCATATGGTTCCATTATACTTTTAAAAACATGACATTTTCAGTTGAGTTTAATTTAATAGAAACTGTCAATTTTGTTACCTATACATTAATGTAATCTCGACAGAATATATTTGATTTTTTAGGTTTTTTATTCCCTCTATTTCATTATATTTGATTTTTTAGAGTTTTTCACACAGTTTAATAAATCATTAAATTTTGTATTTTATCTCAATAAAACATGTTTTATTATAATTTCCAAAATAATCTAACCAATTACAAATCAATCTGCAGAATTTAAAAGGTTAAAAATACTAAAAAATAATAAATTTTGTATAAAAATCCTAAAATATTAACTAATATGAAACAAAAAAAAATTACTGACAACAAGTAAAATGAAACAGAAGGAGTAAGAAATACGTCAGTTATCGTATCATGTATCACATTCCTAGTTGCGTATTTCGATAATCGATGCGTCATATGTGGAACTTAATTCCAAATTGTTTTACTTAATTTCTTAAGGTGGAAGCAAAATAAAAGCAGATCTAAAAACAAATTTAGAAACGTACGTCCTCTCAAAAAAAGAAAGAAAAGGAGTTTGTAAATAAGTACGTGGACTTAGATATGGTCGGTGTAAAAAGTAATAACAATCATGATAAAACACGTCATTCAGCTAAAGGAGACTCCAAAAGTAGCAATGCACTGACTCTCGTGCTAACTCCACATATAAACCCTAGCTACCACTGGGTATATCTTTTTGGTTTAATTTGGTGAAAATATGGGCTAGGGTAAAAAAATATAACATCATTTGAGATATTTTTCCTTTAAATATAAAATTTAGAGTAGGATTTAAAATATTATTGGAAATACTCTAATATCTATAAAGTTGGTTTTCAAAAGTTACTAATCAACTAGAATGTTTTATGTGTCAAATTGAAGTAAAAAATGATTAGTAAAAATTATATGCTAGAGAAAATATAAAATTAATTTTAACTTAAACGGTTCTCAAAAAATTGATTCAAAAATTTGATTTTAGTGTATGTTGTTGTCCACAAAATAATTTAATGTAAGTTTTTTCAGCTAAAAAAATTACAATTCATTTATTTTTCTATTTAGTTTAACTTATAATTCATTGATTTATTTTTTAAAACATTTTTTAAAACACATAAATATTCAAAAATATGATTTGAAATATCATAAATATTAAATTTTTTTTTCAAAAATAACTCGTGTATTTCACATGTCCATAACTAGTAATATATATGCGGTACCACATGGAATAAAAATAATTATGTTATTTTTATGGAGTCGTATATCATAATTATATTTTATTTTCCAATGAAGTTTGTGTTTGAACCGGGTCTAGCACAAGGGGACTAAACCGCAATTCTAATAAAAGGTTGGGAAGATTGGGCAAGGATTCTCTAGAGATTTGGAGAGAAAGAATGCTATGCAAGGAATGGCTGACGAGTTGATTTTATTGCTTAATGTGTGCCAAAAAGCTGATCCCCTTTTTGGAGGATCTGCTCATCTATTTATAGAACATAGAGGCGGTTACAAAGAAGATTGAATAAAATAAAATATACACTTTTCAGGATTTGATCTTATCTATAAGATTATAGCTAGATTTCTGAGAATTTTCCTTGTCGGAATAGGAAAATTTCTATTTCTTCGTTTGATGACGTGTCATCCGACTTCCTTCAAGCTTTAGCGTGCTTCCGAGAAGGAATTCTTTCGAGTTGATTAGAATATCCGAGTTGACACTTCGATATTATTTTCGAGTTGAACACTTACCGTGTTGGGCCTATTGTTTCCTGTGGGCCGAAGTAGGATCTCGGATCCACCTCTAACAATTGTCCCCCTCAGACTCGGAAAATTAAGTTGGAATTTCCGAGTCGGAAAGATACCTGTTTCTGGAACCTTCGGTCCACTTGTCATTCTGCGATTGGGTTACTTGAGCGGCCACCTAGGTTTTCCGCGGGTCTTTTCTCCGCGCCAATTCGACTTCCACCTTTCCCCTATAAATACTGCTTCATTTTCTTTACTTTTTACTTTCATCCGAGATTTATTGAGGTAACTTCTCTATCTTTTTTCTCTCTCTATTTGTTTTTCCCCGAGTTGGTTTTTATTTCTCATATATATAAAATATCGTCATCATGAAGAGGGATAAATCTGAGTCTAGTTCCGCAAGTTCTGATTCTGACTTTGCTTCAGTGTTTAGTAGTAGTAGGACACAGGATAACGTAGATATTAATTTTTTGGATAATTTGGTTAGCGATCTAGGTGATTGGTATGATGAGATTGATGTCGGCCCATCGATTATCAATTCGAGGAAGTTATCAAAGCTCTATTCCTTGTGTCTCGACATGGCGAATATCGAGATAACGATTCCTGGCCCCAACGATCGCCCTTGGAATCCTCTGGCAGGGTGCATTGCTATTTATGACTGGTGATTCACGGAAGCGAAAATGTGGTTTCCAATTCTAGATCTCTTGCCGAGATATTGCTACGCCCGTCAGATTGCGATGACTCAACTTGGCGTTGCTGGTATTGCCAATATGATCAGTGCCTTGATCCTTGGTAGTGAGGCGAGAGTTCATAACAATATGATTGGATGCTGCTCTGGGGAATATTCCATCTTCGCCTGCCAAAGTCGACACTCTCCCGCTCCCCGATTCTGTTCCTAAATGGGACTCGGCCGCTGAAATGCAGCAATCTGTTTCTATAGAGATTCAAGTCGTCAACTTAGAGTCTCAAGAAGTTGTTGTTCCGGGCTCCGAGGTGAAGGCTGATCTTATTGAGAGGGTCAGCAAGGGTTCTGAGGGTTCTTTGTCTTCTAAGAGGAAGAAGACAAAAACCCTTGTTAATGTCCAAAATCTCGAATCTCCTCCCGGCTCTTATGACTTGAAGAAGGGAGCCGAAAAGAAGAAGTCGGCTGTCGACTCTTCCTCTAAAGGTAACATTTCTCGCCGAATTTCCTTCGCTAAGCGCTTAGGTGATGAGGTCGTTCTACTGTTCTCGAGGTTGCCCAAAAGGCATCCTCTAAGAGAAAAGAACCTCTTCCCCCTGTTGAGGCTCCAATTGTCAAAAAGGGGAGAACCTCTCCGCTGACATAGGCATGAGACTTTCGATTCCGATATGCTTTTGACAAGTCGGCGCCAATTAAAGACTACGACGAAAGAGCCAATTTAATGTGCTTTCTCAGATATACGATAGAGCCTCTTCCTCTTGTTTCCGAGATGCGCAATAGGAAGGAGTATATCCAGTCAGCGAAGATTATATTCTCGGTTAGTTTCAACTTGGTTTATTCTACCCGACTTGATTGCTATAATCTTAACTTGTCTTATCCTCTTCCTTCTTCCTTTTTATTTTTAGGCGATCACTCAGATGAACTCGGTTCTTCTTGGAAAGGAGAAGGCTATGATTGCCGAGGAGAACGATTCTCGCTGTTTTGATAAGCTGTCAAATCAACTAAAGAAGTCTCATCAGGAAGCGGTTGAGGCTAAGTCCACTCTGGCAGTGGCTGAGACTGATCTGGCTCGGGTTAAATCCGAGTTGGAGGCGGAGCGCTTGAAATTTTAATCATAAGAAGGAGATTTCTGCTCTTAAGGATGCTTCACAGTCTGCAGCTGATTTCAGGGACTCTAGGCGGCCAAGAAGAACAAAGCCGCAATCTCCTCCCTTCAGAATGGACTCTGGACTTTCCAATGTGAGATTTAGTGTTTTTATTCTTTCGCCCATTCAAAATGCTAATGAGGTTTCTTATTTTCATTTCAGTCACTTAGGCTGAGTGCCTCAAGAGGATCTTTGACCGTTTTGACTACCTTGACACGAGCTTGACCAATCGTCTGAGTTATGCTTAGATGTGCGGTTATGATGAGCTTGAGAAGCGTTTGTTGAAGAGGAAGTCTCCGGTTGATAGTGATATAATCTCCTTCGGGTCTTTTGGGCTTANAGTGATATAATCTCCTTCGGGTCTTTTGGGCTTACTTCGACCAAGGCTCTTGTGGACAAGGAGGTTGTCAAGACTCTTCTTCCAGATGATCTGGTCATGCCGAGTTTTGAGTTTTATGAGTCTCCCCTTCCGGAGGAAGCTGCTTTAGCTTGGAACGAGGTCCTCGCGTATAAGGTGGATCCAAATGAGATTGCTGCTCCTGGGTCCGAGGATGCTCCAAAGGTTAGTATAAAGGATTTCAAAATTGTCTCTGTACCTATTCGAGGTTCCAACCAATATGGCTCAAACAAAGATATTATTTAGTTTTAGCTGCACCCGAAGGCTACCTACGTACCCCGTAGGGATCAAGCCAAGACGTAGTTCTGATTACATGCTTATTTATTTTTTTTATTTTTTTAATATAAGTAGATATGCGTCAAATAATGCATCCAAGTTGTCGAGTTGGCAAGTTGTCAGTAGTAGTATCGCTTTAAGTTGATGGAATTCCAGCTCCGTGGAATCATCTTGCCCTCCATTGTTGCGATTTTGTAGATGGAATTCCAACTCCTGGTTTTACGACTTCAAAAATGATGTACGGGCCCACCCATTTGGCGCCCTATTTTCTGGCATTGAGTTTTGCTGTGTTCTCGAACACTTTTCGGAGAACCAAGTCTCCTACTGCAAAGTTTCATCCTCGACCTTTTCTGTTGTAGTATTTTACCACTTGTTGCTGGTAGTTTTGAACTCAGAGAAGTGCTTCATTGTGTTCTTCTTCCAAGTCGTTGAGGCGTTCTTCTATTGTCTCATTGTTGGAGGTTTCGTCTTCAGGGAAGCGTTCTCGGT
Organism: Lepidium africanum; assembly: GCA_900406405.1. Taxonomy (NCBI): domain Eukaryota; kingdom Viridiplantae; phylum Streptophyta; class Magnoliopsida; order Brassicales; family Brassicaceae; genus Lepidium; species Lepidium africanum. The sequence continues at coordinate 29,397 of OVAX01001696.1, read as the reverse complement.
GCAAAGTTGGGATCACCACTTCAGCTGGGGCCATTGCTTCCATTCCATGAGATAAGGAAAAGTTTGTCTTGTTGGGCGCTTTGGTGTCGTTCGGTGCGACCAAAGTATTTCATCCAACTCGGCAGCCCAGTTTCCTTTCTTTTATATTTACCTTTTCTTAATACCATATAATATCTGCTTGTTTGTAGCTTCGACTTGTTGTTTCCTTGTGGATTCCTTGGAGTGGACTTGTTTACTCGGATGTTCCACTTAGAGTAAAAATTAGTGAATTTTGCCGAGATAAACTGAGATCCCTTGTCTGTCACGATCTTGTAAGGTAGTCCATGACGGCAGATGATATTCTTCCATACGAATTTTACCACATCTCTGTCTTTGATATACGAGTAAGATTCAGCTTCAACCCATTTCAAAAAGTAATCGGTCATGATAAGCATGAAGCACTTTTGCCGAGATGCCAATAACGGTCCGATTATATCCATTACCCATCGTATAAATGGATATGTCATTATTGCCGATGTTAGCTTTTCTACTAGAGCATGGATAATATGTTCATGTCGTTGGCACTTATCATACTTTGTTGCATATTATGCACAATCTTTAGCCATTATCGGCCAATAGCATTAGGTTCGGGATATCATCTGCCACCGTTGTGGTTCGCACCAGCTCCATCATGCGTCTTTTTGATGATCTCGTTGACTTCATCGCCATGAATACAAGTTAGGAGGATTTCATTCTTATTTCGACGAAATAATTTTCCGTTGAGTTGGGTGTAGGGTGCATATCTAGCCTTTAGTTGACGTGCTTGCCATCTATTCTCTAGAGTGTTTTCGTCTACGATATACTCGAGTATCTCGTCTCGCTAGTCAGCTTTCTGTTCGTTCACTTGCTCTGCGTCATGCATTTTGGAATCAGAATCATTTGCATTATCAGTAATTGCCGATACGAATTCATCATCTCCTTTCGGTAGCGTTATGCTTGGACGATCAATACTTTCTACTGAAATGATTCTTCTTTGGACGAGATCTGTCATGGATGCTAGAGCTGCTAAGGCATCAGCTTAAGTGTCGGATCTAGAGATTTTTTTGACTCGGAACTTGATGTCCTTTGTCAACTGCTTGACAACTTTCAGGTACGCTTCCATTTGATCATTTTTGGTGTCGTAGCCTCCATTCACCTTACTTACTACTAGTTGTGAATCATAATAGCATTCTATTTCCCTGTCCCCAACTTCTTTGGCCAAGCTAATCCCTGCGATTAGTGCTTCGTATTCAGCTTCATTGTTTGATGCTGGGAATGCAAGTCAGAAGGACTATTCTAGGATCTCGCTTGTTGGAATCTCAAGTCGGATTCCAACTCCAGAACCATGTTGTGATGACGATCCGTCCACGTACATCTTCCAAATTTTAAACATCTTTTCTGACTCAAATGGCTTTAAATCGGAAGCTAGCTCAATCAAAAAATCTGCTAACACTAAAAATTTTGCACTCGTTCTCCCCTTGCATTCGATGTCGTATTTGTTTAATTCAATGGCCTGCTTGCTTAACCTTCCGGATTGGTTTGGGCTATGCACAATTGTTTGCAGTGGGTGATTTGTCAATACTATGATATTATGTGATTGGAAATAAGGGCGTAACTTTCTTGTTGAGGTCACTACCTCTAACGCAAGTTTTTTTGTAGTCGGATATCTTGACTCGGCCCCATCCAAAGACTTGCTCATATAAAAGATTGGCTGCAGAGTTCCCCTGTCGTCTCGGACTACCACACTACTTACTGCCGATGCGGAGACCGCTATGTATAAATATAGTGGCTCTCCAACTTCGGGTTTTGTAAGAATCGGTGGAGTTGATTGATACTCTTTCAATTCAAAAAAGGTGTTCTCGCACTTTTCGTCCCACTTAAACTCTTTGTTTCCTCGTAATAGGCTGTAGAATGGGAGACACTTATCCGTGGAGCGTGAGATGAATTGGTTTAATGCTGCTATTCGGCCAGTTAGTCGTTGAAATTCTCGTTTGTTCTTCAGAGACGGTAGTTCTTGAATTGCCTTTATCTGCTTGGGGTTCGTCTCGATCCCCCTTTGAGTAACTATGTATCGAAGAAATTCTCCCGAGGGTACTCCGAAAGTGCATTTTGCCGGGTTAAGTTTCATCTGGTATTCATTCAACGTATAGAAGCATCTCGCTAAATGGTCAACATGGTCTTCTACTTTTAAAGATTTAACTAGCATATCGTCTACCCAAGTTATTTTGCAAACATTTTGTTGACCAAGCGCTGGTAGGTTGCTCTCGTATTTTTTAAGCCGAATGGCATTACTCTGTAGCAATAAGTCCCTCGCTCTGTGATGAATGATGTCTTTTCCATATCTTCTGGGTGTATTCGGATTTGGTTATATCCCAAGAATGCATCCATAAATGAAAGTAGTTCATTTTCGGCCGTTGCTTCGACGATTAGGACATGTTCAGAAGTGGGAAACTATCCTTTGGACATGCTTTGTTGCGATCGGTGAAATCCACGCAGACTCACCATTTCCTATTCTTCTTGGGAACGACTACAGAGTTAGTTAACCAATCTGGCTACCGGACCTCGATAATAGATCTGACATCAACCAATTTCTTGACTTTGTCAATTACGGCTTTGATCCTCTCAGGTCCAAGCTTTCTTCTCTTCTGCTTGATTGGCTTATACGTTAGATCGACATTCAATCAATGACTTGCTATATTCGGGTTGATTCCAAGCATATCTTTGACAGTCCATGCAAATGTCGTCCCATTCTGCTCTAAACGTTGGATTAACTTTTCCCGAATTGGCTTAATCAAGTTGATCCCAATGCTTACGCACTTGAAGGGGTCTGTTAAATCAATGTTGACGAGTTTAACACTTGACTGATCCTGCTTCTCTGGAACAGGAAGTTCCGATAATACTTTTTCTTTTACAGTTGCCGTGATCATGCAAGACTTGTTACAGAGTTTCAACTCAGTGATGAAACAAGTTTGCGACATCTTTTGGTCTCCTCACAACGTATAGACTCCTTTACTTGTTGGGATCTTCACGCACTGGTGATAGGTTGACGAAATTACTTGCATTGCGTGTATCCACGGTGTGCCGAGGATTATGTTATAAATTGGTGGTTTATCTACCACCAAGAACTTAACCCATCTTGTAATTCCGGCAACTAGAATTGCCAACTTGATAGTTTCGATTGTGTTGATTGTACTTCCATCGAACGTAGTCAACGTTCTATCCTTTAGTTTAAGCCTGAGGTCTGGAAGCACCATTTAGTCTAATATCTCTTTGAAGATTAGATCTACTGAACTTCCCGCGTCAATGAAAATCTGAGATACGTTGCAGTCAGCTACCCGTAACTTTACGACTAGTGGATCATTGTGAGGGAAGATCACTCCTTCTATATCTTTTGTCGTGAACGTGATTTTTGAGTTCACTGTTCCAAACCTTTCTTCGTCTGGTTCTAGATTAACTGCCACTACTACCTTTCGTTCATACCTTTTGATGGATTGTATGGTGTTATCACAGAATTGTACCTCCCATGATTACATGGACGTTTACTCTTGCAGAATCTGTTTCTTTGGTATCTTTATCTTGTTTTTGTCATTTTGGTTTCTCTTTAGCCTCGTTGCTTTGCCCTGCCACTTCCCTTGCTGCTTCTCGCAACTCGACTTCTTTTTTTTCTATGCTTTAAACTTCTCAGCTTCCTCTTCCGAGAGCTTGACTTCTCCCTTGTTGTACTTCTCAACGAGTAGCTCTTGTAACTGCTTGCACTTTGAAGTGGAGTGACTGGTTTTGTCGTGAAAGGCACAATACTCGCTCTGATTGTACATGTTGTTGAATGGCTTTCTTCGTGCCCGGTTTCCAGTCTGGCCGACTTGGAAAAATGCAGCCGAGTTGAATTTCCCTTTGTAGCTATGTTGTCTCGGCTCTTGGTGCTTATCCTTTGACTCTTTAGCTCCAGCGTCTTGGTGAGTCCTTTGTGTCCTGGAGAGAATTTGTTTCCCTTCCACATAATCTACATGTCTCGGTGCTCTGCATAGGGCATCCGAGACAGTGATTGGCCTGTTTACGAAAAATATCTCTTCGTAGAGCTTCATCTGTTACCATTCCAGTTCTTAGGGCTTCGATTGCCATGTCGTCGCTGACTTTCACTTTAGGCAGGATCTTCTTAAACCGCCAGAGATACAATTTGAGGAATTCGTCGAATACTTGCTTTAAAGACCATAACTCGGCTGTCGAGGTATCCTGATTGACGAATAGTGCATACAGTTTCATAAATAGTTCGGTGAGTTGGCCGAAATTATCTATTGACCCTGTTGGTAGTTTGGTAAACCAAGTTAGGGCATCGCCGATTAGGTTTTTGGCAAAAAGTTGGCAGTAGACTGCATCTTCTTGATAGGATTATAGGTTATACCGTTTATCATGACGTTAAAGGCACTCATGAATTGGATTGGATCAGTTATCCCGTCGTATAAGAGACACCTTACTCTTGATCCTCGGTTGACCGAGACTCTTTTCAGCCTTGGCGCGAAAGGCGAGTTCCGAGCTTGGGCTAAAATTCTTCCAATCTCTGGTGTTGAGCTAGTAGCCTGATGGAATTGTGACCTCATATCTTCCATCATCTTATACACCACCGCTGCGTCCATTGTGGTTGACGCTTGCTGTCCTAGTGTATGTTGAGTTGCGAGTTGCTCTTGTCCGACTACATTGGCTGTGTTCGGACTTAGTACTTATTCGAATTGATTTTTCTGGACACTAGCAATCACTCATGTGTCCATTCAATTGTTTTGTGTAGTCGGGAGGCTGCATTCGTTTAGCCGAGACTCAATCCTATCGAGTCTTTCCGAGTTTCTTCAGTCATAATCTTCATATTGCACTATCATGTTGCGCACTAAACCTTCAACTGAAGATGGTCCTTGAGGTGGACTAGGGAGTTCAATAGTCTCACGGGAGTTCTCTCGGTTCTCCCCTTGAGTGTGAGCAGAGTTCAAAGGCAATCCAATAGACGGATCGTTGTTTTCTTGGAGGTTAGTCTCCCTCCTTTCTGGTGAGTTGATGGTGATTTCGTCCTCCACCATTCTTTCCGCGTATATCCTCTTTGCTCGTAGGTTGAGAATTCCTTCAATGTCTTCCCCACAGACGGCGCCAACTGTTTGAACGGGGTCTAGCACAAGGTGACTAAACCGCAATTCTGATAAAAGGTTGGGAAGATTGGGCAAGGACTCTCTAGAGATTTGGAGAGAAAGAGTGCTACGCAAGGAATGGCTGACGAGTTGATATTATTGCTTAATGTGTGCCAAAAAGTTGATCCCCTTTTTGAAGGATCCACTCCTCTATTTATAGAACATAGAGGCGGTTAGAAAGTATATTGAATAAAGGAAAATATACAATTTTCAGGATTTGATTGTATCTAGAAGATTCTAACTAGATTTTCGGAAATTTTCCTTGTTGGAATAAGGAAATTTCTATTTCTTCGTTTGATGACGTGTCGTCCGACTTCTTTCAAGTTTTAGCGTGCTTCCGAGAAGGAATTATTCCGAGGTGATTAGAATATCCGAGTTGAAACTTCGATATTATTTTCGAGTTGAACACTTAGCGTGTTGGGCCTATTGTTTCTCGTGGACCAAAATAAAATCTCAAATCCAACTCCAACTGTTTAGTTACAGAAATTACGTAGCATAATGAAAATTAAGAAATTTTAAAATTTTAAAATTATATATAACCTCTTACGTTGGAATTATTAAGTGAAATTTGCGATTAATTTTTGGCCGACGTGCAATTTGCGTTTAAAATTTGATATAATTTGGTTGAAAAAAGAAAGTCAACAAGTAACACCAAAGTTCTACCAAACACCCTGTAATGTATTAAAATATTATATAGAAGTCGAAAGGATGAAATGAAAGAGTGACCACACCTAACCATAATAATGCCAAAACAAGTTTTAGAAAAAATTCTGCGATCATCATCGTCCAAGTTATATATCTATTTACAATAACCTAATCGATCGATTATCACGCAACCACCCTTCGTTTTTTTATCTCTATGTATGATATCGATCGATTGTATATTTAGACTATTATAACAAGTCTAAGATATACACATATTTATGATATTTGTACTGTATTTCTTTTGGGTATCCAAGCACTTTCACATCAAACATACTATATATTAACATCTGCCGAATGTATATTACTTATGATCAAATGATATTGTATTTTATGTTTTCTTACATATAATTATAAGCCGAAACTTAAACAACTTAAATCTCTAGAATATATATGTGTGAACGATGTATAAATATATATATATACTTTTGGAAACGTTTATGTTAAGTTATTCACTAAAGATAATTAAATTGCAATGATAAAAATTGATCTACACCGACGAAACTTCATTTGCCATGAATTTTCTCGTTTACATAAAAAAAGCCCCCTATTGGAAGAAGATTCTGCAGTGTCAATTGGCTAAATCGTTCAAATGGTAACATAAAGAAAATGACAAGCTTTTGATTCGCAGTACGCCCATTATTACGTAATTTTATTATGATTTTGTTCGATTTATAGGCTCCGTCGTTCGGAGGTAACATTATCATTGGCATGTTCATTAATTAATTATTTGAAATTGGTTTTCACGAAATAGACAATATATATGGTAGTGATATCCTCCTTGTTTGTATTATAATGTCCACCATATAAAATACAATTCGATATCTTCATTCTTCTAATTATCTTTAATTCTTTATGGCAGGCACATGCAACCATGCATGAAAGACCGACCAATCCTAGCTCACGACAACGATGAATGGCTGGTGTGATGACACGTGTCATCAATAGATGGTATTGACGTGTACGCTCAAGATCTACCTCAACAAGATTCCTAATCACACGGCTCAGATTCCCTCAGCGGCTATTCTTATACTTATTTCATGATCCAACGGTTCTTATTCAATCGGCGGTGACCGCCCTACAGTGTATCCCGGGACTTGTGCTGTATCCAGCGCAATTTGTATGTTAACTTAAAAGCTAATCACATTAATAACTCCGATATCTTTTTACTCTAAAATATACAAATTCTTTTTAATAATTATACTATTAAGTAATTATAGAAAAACATGCATTATTAATTTGTTCTTGGTGGTTTCGGTTATAAAAAGGAACATCCTTGCCCATTGCTTGACAACATCTGTCCGCTCGAGGTTAGGGTTCTTTTAGAGAGTTTATATTTTATTGAACGATCCTTCGGATCTTCTTATGGAAGTTTGGGAATTTTAACATGTTTTAGATCAAACTCTTTATCTCTTCCTTTAATTTATCAACTTAAATATAGGGCTTTCGATCGTATTATTTGGTAGATCGTCGCCATTAAAAACGCATATACAGGCACACTTTTCTTTGGTTTTCTTTTCTTTATTGTTAGAGATCTTCATACATATATATCCTCTTTTTCTTGAAACTATATATTCCAAAGTTTTAATCAATGGAAACTATATCAGTGCAACGTTCATCGGGCAAACAGGTTTCGGGTTTGAGACCATTTAAGAACCCTAGAAGAAGGAGTTCTCGTGGCTCACTTTCAAGATCCGGAGGAAGTTTGGCACTTCCCATTAATCCGACGTCGTCTTGGGGCTCTCCGCCTCCTAATTACTCGCAACCTCCACTTCTCCCTCTGCCACGCGTTAACAGCTCATCTCTTCCCTTGCAACGCGTCAACAGCTATCTGCCACGAGTAGACAACAACTCTACACTCAATTCCGTTCAGACGAAAGCAGTTTCTGAAACACATAAGAAGAAACCATATTTCGTTGAATCTGTGCCGAGACTGACTCGAACCGGTTCTGTTCCGGTCCGGTCTAAACAGCTGCGTGATTTTCCTAAAGGATTTGATGGTTACCCCGGTCCAGCGATCATGTTATTATCTCCTCCGCCGAGTAGTTTGCCGATGCCTAGGTTTTCTATCAAACCGAAGCTTCGCTGTAACGCAGAAGCTGTCTGCAAAAATGACGTAGCCACCGATAACATCCGGCGAGTTTTACAGCTCCGATGAAAGGTAGTGCTCCGTAATGTTGAAGATGGTACAAATAAAAATAAGCCTCTTTTAATATTTTATTGGGCTTGGGTCTGTCTTGTTTTTTTAAATTGATAGAACTCTCTTTGCTTTGTGTGATTTGCTAAGCCGTAACTTTTCAAAAGGCTCTGTGGCACAAAATAGCCTATTATCGGTTATAGATTTTCGTTTTTGTATTTTCTTTCGGATTTCACTTTTACTTACTAATAATAAAAAATTTCTCATGATGACATCGAATCGAATATTGAGTTTGAAGATCAATGTAAGAAACAATTCAAAATTGTCTTCTCTATGTCCACATTTGGGGTAGTGTATGTTGTCTGTCCTCATCCGCTGATCTTGTATGCAAATCAGAAAACTTCTGATGAACACATTCGTTGAACAAAAATAAGAAGACAAGAAGAACAATTTGGAAAATTAGACTTAATTACCGGGGTGCAATCAAAAAGAATGATCAAAGTCCGAAGTCACAGATTGAGTAAAAGCCGTATTATAATATGCTTTTGGTTCGGTTTTTCCAAAAACCTGTGGTGGCTCAGCATCTTCCTGTGTTTTGAACCAAATAAAAATATTACAAGTGTCCTCCAAAAAGCTAAAGACCATGAGTTGAGTTATGTATAGTGATTCCAAACTGAGATAGTCTTCGTTTTAATTTAAAGACCAAAGATAATATTGTATATAGTTCGGTTTAGATTAAAATGTATATAGTTTTGGTTTTGGTTTAGAGTTCTGGTTATTTCACAAACTTGTATATATACTTATTCAACTGTACAGATTCGATTGATTGAAAAATGGAAAATCAGTTTTACAGATTCTGTTACAATTCGAAAAACTAAGATGGTATCAGAGCAATTTCTCACTTCAATCTCTTATTTCTTCTGCAAATTCTCTTGATCTTGTTCAAATTTGTCCATTTCTCATCTTAATTTCTTCATCGTTCACCTCTTGAAGCTTGTACAAAGTTCCGAAGGTGAGAAGAGGAGGGAAAAACTCGAGCTCAAGATTCCATGGATCCGATTGAAGATTCTAGTTCTCGATTTCATCAGGAGAATGAGTTTTCGGATGAACTTGTTGTAAATACAAAGAAACAACAGAGTATTGTTCGATTCTTGGCTCCCGATGGATTCAGATCAATTTCATCGGACCTTGAATCTTTTAATAGTACACACAGTCCCTTTTTCCTTCATTCTGCAGATCATCCATGTCTATCTATTGTCTCTCACATTTTAGATGGTACTAATTACAACAGTTGGTCGATTGCAATGAGAATCAGTTTTGATGCAAAGAACAAGCTGGTTTTTGTTGATGGAACATTGCCTAGAACTGTTGAAACTGATAGATCATTTAAAATTTGGAGTAGATGCAATAGTATGGTGAAGTCCTGATTACTGAATGTGGTGAATGCAGAGATCTATGGCAGTATTATGTATTATGAAGATGTTGTTGAAATGTGGGATGATCTTTATCGTTGATTCAAAGTCTGTAATCTTCCTTGTAAGTATCAACTTGGCATAGCAGATTAGGACTTCCATCTCGTGTTGTTCTTGATACTTTGGCTGAAATTTTATCTACTTTAAAGGATAAATCTAATAAAGTTTCTGATTGTTGTCATATATGTCATCTTGCAAAACAAAAGCGGCTTTCTTTCCCTATTCGTAAAAATATGTGTTCTAAACCGTTTGAATTAGTTCACATTGATACTTGGGGTCCTTTCTCTGTGCATACTATGGATGGTTTTAGATATTTCTTGACCATAGTAGATGATTACAGTCGAGCTACTTGGGTGTTTCTCCTTAGACTTAAATTTGATGTTTTGACTGTATTTCCTGATTGTTTTGGCTATGGTAGAAACTCAATACAACACTAAAGTTTGTTCAGTTAGATCAGATAATGCTCATGAATTGAAATTTAATGATTTGTTTTTAAAGAAAGGCATTAAAGCATATAATTCATGTCCTAAAACACTTGAACAAAACTCTGTTGTCAAAAACAAAGTATCAGCATCTTTTGAATGTTGCAAGGCCGTTAATGTTTCAATTTGGTTTACCATTAGAATATTGGGGGGGGGATTGTGTTCTTACAGCCACTTTTTTAATCAATAGATTACCTTCTCAAGTGCTAGGGAATGAGACACCATATCATAGACTTACAAATACTATTCCAGATTATACTTCTCTTAGGAGTTTTGGGTGTTTATGCTATAAGTCTACTTCCTCTAAACAACGAACTAAGTTTGAACCTCAGGCTAGAGCATGTGTTTTTATAGGATATCCTACTGAATACAAGGGCTATAAGGTTTTAGACTTGGAGACACGTTCAATTTCCATTTCTAGACATGTCATATTTCATGAGGATATTTTTTCTTTTGCTTATTTTAACATTTCAGAAGATTCAAAGGCTTTCTTTCCTCATTATTCATCACCTGCACCAACCTCTAATGGTTCCCACATGCTTCTAGTGCTCCCATATTCCGATATCATTCCTCTTCCTCATGATGAGATATCATCTACGGTCTCACTTCCTTCTGAGCTGAGGCCGCAACGACAGAAACAAGCCCCTAAACACTTGCAAGATTTTCATTGTTATAATAATATTAGTACTAATACTACTCCCTATCCAATCAACAACTTTATTTCTTATTCATATATATCTGAGCCTTTCCAAGTTTTCCTTAATATTCTAACAAATACCTCGATACCACAAAATTTTTTAGAAGCTAAAAAGTTTCAGGTGTGGTGTGATTCCATGGGTATGGAAATTGGTGCTTTCGTAAGGACTGGAACTTAGACTGTATGTAAATTACCTGCAAGGAAAACAACTGTTGGTTGTAAATGGGTATTCACGGTGAAGTACAATGCTGATGGGACAGTGGAACGTTTTAAATCACGGCTTGTAGCTAAGGGTTACACACAGCAGGAAGGTATTGATTTCTTAGATATTTTTTCTCCAGTTGCAAAGATGGGAACTGTTAAACTTCTGCTTGCTATTGCTCTAAAGCTGCAGTGGTTCTTGAAACAGTTGGATATTTCTAATGCTTTTTTAAATGGTGATTTGGATGAAGAGATATATATGAAGCTACCTCCTGGTTATTCTGATATTACGGGTGAAAATGTTTCTCCTACAGCTGTGTGTAAACTCCACAAGTCCATTTATGGTCTTAAACAAGCATCAAGACAGTGATTTTTGAAGTTTTCAACAACTCTAACTACTCTTGGTTTTGAGAAGTGCCATGGTGATCATACTCTATTTGTTAAGAGTATTGGAGATGATTTTTTGGTAGTCCTAGTATATGTTGATGACATATTGATAGCTAGTACGAATGAAAAGGCTGTTGATGACCTTACTATGCAATTAGGATATGTGTTCAAGCTGCGAGACCTTGGACCTCCTAAGTTTTTCCTTGGTTTAGAGGTTGCTAGATCATCTGAGGGCATTTCATTGTGTCAGCGGAAATATGTACTTGACCTCTTAGCTTCCACGGGTTAGTCTGGTTGTAAGTCTATATCTACACCAATGGAACCTAATCTTTCTTTATCTAAAGATGATGGTACACTTCTGGTTGAGTCGAAACCTTACAGGAAATTAATTGGGAAACTTCAGTACTTGACTACAACAAGACCATACATCGTTTATGCTGTCTCTAAGCTAGCTCAATATTGTTCTGCACCTCATGACTCACACATGAAGGCTTTACATCGTATTCTCCAATACTTGAAGGGAACTGTTGGTCAAGGACTTTTCTATCCTGCTGATCAGTCATTTGATGTTCGAGGTTTTATTGATTCAGACTGGGGAGCTTGCCCAGACACTCGCCAATTAGTGACTGGTTATACAATGTTCATTGGAGATTCTCTTATTATATGGAAATCCAAGAAACAGAATACGGTTTCCATGAATTCTGTAGAGGCAGAATACAGAGCCATGGCTAAGGAACTCATTTGGCTCACTGGTGTGATGCAAGAACTTCATGTTCCATTCACTCTTCCTGCCTACTTATACTGTGATAACACTGCAGCTATTCATATAGCTAACAACCCGGTTTTTCACGAACGTACTAAACATATTGAGCGTGATTGTCATAAGGTTCGTGAGAAGATCCTTGATGGTTTGATCAAACCTATGTATGTTCACAGTGCTGATCAATTGGCAGATGTTCTAACCAAATCGTACCACCCAGCTCCATTCCAAAATTTTATTTCCAAGATGAGAGGGGGGCTAATACTGTATATAGTTCGGTTTAGATTAAAATGTATATAGCTTTGGTTTTGGTTTAGAGTTTTGGTTATTTCACATACTTGTATATATATTTATTCAACTGTATAGATTCGATTGATTGGAAAATGGAAAATCTGTTTTACAGATTCTGTTACAATTCGAAAATCTAAGAAAAGAACATTGGTTTTTGTAACAATAACAAATGCAGTACTCTCCATTTTCAGGTTTGGAATGCAGGCACATGTCTGTGTGTATGTTGTTCGAAGCCTAATAAGTTATAACAATGGACCAAAAGAAAACGAGAACGAGATCATAAGATAAAACGAAAATCCCATGAATTCGTCCAGTTAGATACATTTTGATTACAAAATTGATTCATGGGAATACCTTATGCAATTCACATTATCTTGCAGAGTGGACACTCTACATGCTTGGTTGATTACAAAATCAGCATCGTCTCACACAACTTGCATAACAAGAAACCACTTTCTCGAGAATTTTGCATTAGAGAACCTTAAAAAGCAAAGAGAAATACAGGAAACAATATAACTCATCTCTATATGTTGCAATTGCTTACAAAAACCATATTGAAGACTTGGCCTAATGTAAAAGAGAAAAAATATTTTTTACACATAATATTATGGGCTTCAAGCAAAAGCCCACTAAGTGTGCTTCAAATCTGCGTTTGAAAATATTTTATTGAAATAATTTCGTACCAAAATAAATTCCAAAATTGGCAAAAAAAAAAAAAAATTACATTTTCGATTGGAAGGCAAGTTGAAAATTGAAACGCTCCATTTTCCGCCATTCAGAGAGAAAGAGACAGAGAAAGAGACAATGGAAGAGAAACAGGCAAGTCTCAGTCCTCCGCCGTGTCCTTCCACTGTAACAGTGCGACGAAATCCTCCGAGAAAAGCTAGAGCAACGCCGTATACAACTGCAACTAAGCTACCTGTATCATCTTTAGCCTCCACGAAAACGCACGACGTTCCTACTTTTCCGATAGACGAGATTCTCTCTATCCAAGTCCCGCAATCTGAACCACAATCGTCGGCTTCTGAGAGTTTGAAGATTTTCCTGAGAATCAAACCTTTGAAAAGCTTAACTAAGGTGGTTACCATTACAAAGATCAGACCTAGAAATGCGTGGCCCCAGAATCCTTCGAAGAAGAACAGCTCGAAAGAGAACAGGAATCCGGAGAACTCGAAGAAGATTAAGAAGAACGAAGAGGCTTGCATTACTCTCAATGATCCTTATTCAGTCACATTAACTCCGCCTCCAGCTTTGCAAGAGCTGAAACGAAGTAAGACTGAGGTATACGAAGGGTTTTCTCATGTTTTTCCGGCAAATTGTTCCCAGGTTAGATCAAATCTCACATCAATTTCACTTACTTTCCGGTCAAATTTGAGATTGGTAGAGTTGACGAGCCATTTCTGTTTTTAGAACGACGTCTATGATAAAATGGTCCAACCTTTGTTGGAGGATTTCTTCAAAGGAAAAAGCGGAATGTTGGCAGCATTGGGATCTAGCGGCTCCGGGAAGACTCACACAGTATTTGGAAGTTTAAAGGATCCTGGAATTGTGCCACTTACACTCCGTCAAATTTTCAAGAAAAACGATGAGAGTTCTTCTGGATCATTGAGGTACTGTTAGTTCATCTTAATTGCAAATAATGGATGTATTATACAGAATTTTAGATCAGAAATGGTTATCTAGTATTATGATACACCATGGATGTGTCAATCGCAGAAAAATGAAACTGTATGTAAAAATGAATTTGATTGGACTATACACAGCTTGTATCTTGGTTCCATAGCATTCTCTTTACTTTTCTTCAGGTCATTTAACTTGTCCATATTTGAAATATGCTCTGAACGAGGGAAAGGCGAGAAAGCTTATGATTTACTAGGTGGTGGAAGCTCTGAGTTGTCTGTGCAGCAATCAACTATTAGGGGTTTAAAAGAGGTTTGTATTCTTCTTTGCTTGTGTGGTGTTTTTTGGGTTTACAATTATATTCAGTTACTTTTCATAATAATAGATGAATATAATAGCACTCCATATCTTCTTATGTTAAGTAAGGTCCCAATCCAGAATTTGGAGGAAGCAGAGTCTTTAATTGCACAGGCAATGCTAAAACGTGCAACAGCTACAACAAACTCGAATAGTCAATCAAGGTATTTGGCAGCAAAAGAATCTTTCCAACTTGATTTAAAACCTTTTCAACACATCAATTTGTTTTGAGTTTTTAACACTTGCCAACATACGCTTGTGCCTTATTTTCATTGATAAGTCAAATAAATTAGAAGCCATATATCATGGAAATAGAGTCTTCCTCTATTATGTTTGAAAATATGTCATTCATGTTTTATACTAATTTTGGAATTGCTTGCAGTCGTTCACAATGCATCATTAACGTACGAGCAGCATGCAATGGCTTTTCCAACGAAACAGAAATCCAGTCTAGTGATGCTATGCTAACGATTGTGGACCTGGCAGGAGCAGAAAGAGAGAAAAGAACTGGAAATCAGGTTGTCATCTATACTGTTTATAGAGTATGGACTATTTATAGATCTGATAGGCATTCCAAAAATATATTTCATGTCTTAAGTATATACCTTGGAATCACGGATTCAGTATAATACTTAGGAGAAAAAGATTCCTAGCTTGATTACAAATTATAGATGACTGTGATATTGTACAGTAGTTTTTATCTTCAAATTTGGACGTGATTAATAATGAATATGTCTTCTGTATTATAATATCCCCTGTTTGTCTAATTTAATTTCATTTACAGGGAGAAAGGTTGGTTGAGAGTAATTTCATCAATAACACATCCATGGTTTTCGGTCAATGTTTGCGGGTAAGGCATTGATTTTGGACTCCCTGGAGATGACCTTGTTTAACGTATTTTATTTTTTTTGGTGCCTGCAATTGCACTAATCCTAAACACACTGAATCTGTTGGCAGTCACTGTTGGAGTACCAGAAGAACCGAAAGAAGGGGTTGCAGAAACATTATCAAAATTCTTTGGTAGTATCTACCTTTAAAATCCCTTCCAACTATGTCATGGAAAAATTTGAATGATTAATAAGTAATCTTATCTTCCCTCATTCTATATGCTAATATGATTTTGCTTGATGTAGTTAACAAAGTACTTGCGAGATTACCTAGAAGGGAAAAAGAGGATGGCTTTGGTAAGCTTAAGAGATTTGTAGGATTTATTATTTATTTAACAAGAGTAGAGTGAAATTTAAATAATGATAATTCATCTTCACATCTTCTATCAATTTTGCAGATTTTAACTGTCAAAGCCGGGGAAGAGGATTATCATGATACCTCTTATCTTCTGAGACAAGCATCACCTTACATGAAAATCAAGTATGTTTGTTATTATGAATTTGAAGACGAAGTCTACTTCTCTCGCAAGTGTTAATGCCTTTTCATTTGTTTTATTTAGGTTTGATAACGCTGAGGAACCTTGCAACAAGAGGCAGCTCAAGACATTTCCAAGAGCTGAAAAAAACAAGAAAGTTAAACTAAATACCCCCAAGACTTCCCAAGTACATTTGGCTTCCTCTATGTATTTTTAGTAATAGTGAAAAGTGATTGGTAATATGCCATTTACTAACAAAAAATGTTGTGTTTGCCTTCTCTAGATCGAGGAAACTTTTCATGGGAAGAGAAACCAAATTTCTCAAGAAGGTAGGGTTTTGCTCTGACTTCCAAGCACGTTGAATGACTACACAGCATTTTCATTGGTCACTTTGTTCTGTGGATTCTCATTTTCCCTGAGAGGCAAGGAGATGAGAGGTCACAGAAAGACCAGTCTACAGACAAGAAAGCCGATGTCTAATACTATTTCTCACAGAGCATTTGCAGGGAAAGAAAGCTGATCAAATAGAGAGATCACTACTCAGGGTGGAACATGTTTCACAGGATAAAAATGAGCGAGAGCACATTATCATGCGAAATTTTTCTAAAGTCGTATGGAATGTTTTGAAGCAGTACAACGAGAAATTAAAAGTAAAATTCTGCCTTTGCTTTTCTTTTAACTCTGTTTTGAAGCAGTTTATGATTGAGCTCATTTTTTAAAATTATGGCATAATACAATCGAAGCATATCTATTACTCTATTCTTTATTATCTTAGGTTGCAGAAGGTGAAATCTGCAGTCTCAAAGATAGCCTTCGCAGAGAACAGCTAAAATCTCATAAATTGGAGGCAGAATTGATCGGTTTTAAGTCCTCTTGTCTGGCAAAGCCATGTATACTTGAGGTACAAGCCCTTGTACATGGAAAAGAACAACTCGAGGATGACACAATTTTTACGAATGCGGTAGTAAGTTTTTGATAGGCTGTCATTTTTAAATATTCCTTTTTCATACCTGCCAAAGATAACTATTGCTTTTCACAAGTTGAAGAGGAATTAGATGATGATTCTTGCAATCTTATTAAGGCAAGAAGAGAAGAAGGTGCAAAAGAATCCAGCGAGTCTCCGGTGCCAAGCAAAAATGTAGTGCCTGGCTAATATGTTTGTTTATATATGTTTCTAAGCTGTTCATGTCCTCATATTTAATCAATATAACTAACCTTCCAATGTGCTTTAAGGTGAACGATGCTGAACTTGTTAGATGCCACTTGTCTTCTCAGAATGATGCGGAACAAAGAGTAAGGGTAGTTCAAGTTGATACCTTGCGCAAGTCAGAAACTTGTTCACTAAATCATATGGTTTGTTGTGTGTTTGCACTGATCCGCAGTCTGTCAGTTCTGAAGTAAATGTGGGAACTGCTTCTGCTCATGTTGAAGCTGAAATTACTGACTTTCCAAGAGATCAGGTATATGGAATGATTTTCATTCATTGGGCCGATCCGTGAGATACAACTACTCCATAACATAATGAACTCAAACCTGAATTTCCTCTAGGCCATCGAGGATCAGGATGATCCAACACCTTCACCAGAACAAGTTGAAGTTAGTCAAGATTGCATCAACAGCCGGATGTCTGACATTCAAACAAAATCCGCCATATCTCGCAGATTTTCAGATTCAGAGAAGCAAGAAAGGTCAAGAGTCATTTGTGATCTTTTGCATTGAGTTTAAACACAGTGTTCTCTATCGAAGCTATAAAACTGGTCTTTCATTCTGTCTAAATTTTCTTTGGTACTGTTGCAGAAGCAGAAGGCTGTTGCCTGCATCATCCATATCGTTAACTGAGGAAATGAATGAGTTGGACATAGAAGATAAACAGATTGAGAAACAACAGGTTTGGTCATTCTCGATCTCTTGCTCCCACCACGAATCGTGAAAACTTTTCACCTCGTGGCACACTAATCTAATATCACAATGCTTCAAATTGTTATATCTACACTCCAACCTCATCTCTAGGTTAAAATTGCCAAGACTCGTGTTGAAAAGAAAGCAGAATCAACCCAAGGTCAGGAAATTGAAGTCATGGCCTGCAAAACAGAACCAGCATCTACTAGGAAACAGAGGAAGGGACAGAAACCAAAAAGGTTGTCCTTTTGCCATTTTTTTCTCTGTATCTTCTTTTTAGGTTTACCTAAATAAAAAACCTTTGTTGTTGTAGCAGGAGACTCCAACCTGCTTCATCTGTGTTATTAACAAGAGAAATAAACACGTTGGAGATTGAGGATGATGTCGCCGAGCCAAAGGTACACATGACCACACCAGAGATACTGAAGCCAACTTTGACAATAATGATCTAAAAAAGCTTATTGATTAAAATCATGTGACATAATTTTGTCAAAATCATTTTGTAGGGGACAAGAGGCGGAAAGAAGACGACTGTGGTACAACCAAGAAGCCAAGGAAGTGTCACTCTCCTCCGCCTCCTCACAAACAATCTACATCTCTAGCATCTTTCGAAACAAACTTACATCAACATAAAATGTTTAGTCGTAAATATCGTAGTCCAAGCTTTTGATTAAGCCTTGAGATAAAATATTGAATAGCTGGTGTCGTTTTTCCTTTTGTTGAATTCTTAACTGTGCCTATTCAAGTCTTCAACAGTCACAATTAATTATATAATCAGATGTAGCTTCTTCACTACTCACATTGGCTAGATCGTTACTTTCTTGGTACCTATTCCCTGCAACTTGTATTATGTTTCAAGATCATGACAAACATTTTACTTCCTAATGAGCAACCTTATAAATGGGATCTAGGATTTGATGTGAAAAATAAAGAATTCTTAACAAAAGGGCAATATATCAGATGATAAAATGGATAATTATCCTCAAAGGAGAAACTCATCTTCGAGCTAGAGAAAGAGATGATCAATAGATAGAATGTCTAAAGAAGTCTTTGTTCTAGCTTCAACGTAATTTCTTCTGTGTCTTTGTCTCGACATTGTTGTAGGCAGCAGCTGCACAAATCTTTTTCCAGCAACGGAAAGAAATGATTAGAGGTATCAAGACCCACCATCCGTTAGCCCCAATGTAGTATGAGTAGTAATAGAAGGCGTTTGTTGCAAAGTTGTCTCCTTCCAAGAAAGCAGTAATGAAATAAACCAAACATCCATAGAGCTGGCCAAGTGATATCGCAAGCTGAAGCACGTTGCTGTATGACTTCCCCTTAGCAATGGCGTATCTGTTATTCATCAACAACAACAGCAACAACACAGTTTAACTACTCTTAGTTTCATACACAAACCGAATGGAAAAGAAAGAAGACGTTCACTTGAAATGACAAAACTTACACAGCTAAGAGACTAGCTGGGCCTTCGATAACAGCAGTGATTCCTTCAACAGCTATAACTGCAGAATCTCTGCCTGCGTATCTCGAATCACCTTTGCTGTATTCTTTCCCTACACAAAAATAGAAACTTAACCTTTTTACGAATTGGTGTAATTGAACAACAACAAGAACAATTCACTAAGAAGAAGAGATTAGAAAGACTTACAGACTTCAGCGAGATAAAAAGAAGTTTTGTCCTTGAAAAACTCAGGGAAGAAAACGAAATAACCCTCAAGGATAATGTGAGTAAGACCAGTGAATGCCCACCAACACATTAACAATTTCTCAACCTTGGCTTTCTTCCTCCCTAAATGATTTGATTTAGATCAATTATTTGCAGAGTAAATAGTCAAACTAAGGTCAATTTTGTCGAAACATGTATCACTCCAATGCGTTCAATTCCACTTAAACATTGATTATCTCTTCTCGACAGACAGTGCAGAGAGAGAAAGGAATGGGGATTTACCGAAGAGAAACCAGACGAGGACAACGACAGATAGGGAAGCACTAAGGTAGACAGTGAGGATGGAGGACATGGACATGGATACAGGTACGTATCCAGGCAGTTTCAGATCTCTTGGAACGTACGGATGCGCCGTTTCCTCCATTTTTCTCTGTGTTGTGTCTTTATTTCTGGTCAACGACTCAAATGTGAAATTGTGAATTGTGGAGCTATCTATAGATCTGAATGCTCACTCGTTCTTTTCTGGTAATAGTAAGTCAACAATAAATAACTTCTTTTAATTATAATTTATAATAACTCTATGAGCACATTACACATAAATGTCAGGATGGCCGAGTGGTCTAAGGCGCCAGACTCAAGTTCTGGTCTTCGAAAGAGGGCGTGGGTTCAAATCCCACTTCTGACAATTTTTCCATGTTTTTTTGGTTTCATCTACTAATATCGGCCCATCTATTACTCTTCGGCTTTTCGAATGAAAGTAGACGTATGCATTATTGGCCCATCTGTTCTTCTTTAATTCAATTTCTAACCTGATCCCCCAGCTGATTTCTTTCTTTAAAAGTTTTTTTCGTGTTAACTTTCCTTTCTTCAATGTCAATGCAGTATTTTAGTTGGCCAATTTTTTCCCCAAATTGTCATTGCATAACTAACACTGGACCAAAATAGAGACCGAAAAAAAAATACATATATCTAAAAATAAAATTAAGTTAAAAAGTGTCAAAATAGAGACTGAAATCATGGTTTGACTATTTGAGGGTGTCAAGAGGCGAAGAGAAGATCATATTAGCTAACAACCAGTGTTTTGAAATTCGGATCGGATCGGCCGGTCCAAACGGTTGGATTGTAATTCGCTACTAAAACCGGTCCGAGTTGAATTAAAATCCAGATTTAAGTTAAAACTGTACACTCGGTCAAAAATCGATAAAACTGTGGGTAAATATTCAATCCTGCTTCACTAACAATTAACAATTTTCATTTTCAAATTTTACTATTATTTTTTTCTTTCTATAAAAATATAAAATTATAAATCTAAAAACAAAAATTTACACCATAAAAATATGCTTTTATTGTATTTTTTCCAAATATATCAATTATAATTTATAACTAATTGAGATAGTGTTTGTAATTAATATTTATAAATTAAAGATAATATTAATAGATAGTCTATATAAATGTATTAGTATGTATTATTTTATATCTTTTATTTTACGTTGTCAAAACATAGAAGTTAAATAACTTGAAAAAGATAAATTTAAAAGAAAACGAATGTAATTAAATAAAAATAAATTGATATTTTTTTCTCAAAAAAATATATTAATTTAATACTTTTGTGAAATATTTTTTATTATTTCTCTTATCGAATTTGCTTACTTATTTATTATTTGAAAATTTTCTAATGTGTTATATAATCTTGGTAGAATATCATATCATTCATCCTAATTTATTTGAGTCATATCATATATATATATATATATATATAAATGAAAACTGAAAACCCAGTTTAATCGGTTAAACTGATCCGACCAACTATCCACTAATAGCACCAATATGGTGTCTAGTCCAGTTTTCAAAAAATTACTAACAACATTTCTAACACTTAGCCCAATTAAAATGATTTTATCTACTGCCGAGTTCTTCTCAGTCTGGTGGTTAGGATGATCCAGTTAATGACTATGGCATCTAGGGTTCGATTCGTCCCCTCTACGCAGTTGTTAGATTAAATAGGAATTTTAAGGGTTGGGCTAAGTTATGGATCGGATGTTGTCGATCTAATTGTTGACCAAAAAAAATGATTTTATCTACTTTAGGGTGTCATGTGACTCTGGTTTTCCCATGTGAGTCCGCCCTAATAACTAATATTTATACTCAAATTTTCCTATACTTTCAATTACCAGAATAACAGTTTATACTTTATATAGCATTCATCTAATTTATTCAATTTACATAAAACAAATGACAAATTTAGAACTCAAGTTTTTACCAAAAAAATAAAAAATTTAGAACTCTAGTCCAAAGGGCACCATGGGCCGAACGAGAAAAGGCCTTCAAGGCCCATGCATTTTTGTTTCTCCGCATACGTGGCAGACACTTAGAATAATAGTCTGGTCAGAAGAACTCCCACACACGACAAAAAGTAAGTGAGAGAGCGACTGCAAGTACATATAGTTGATGAACCACTGCTTTCGTAGAACAACGGCGACGACGTCGTACTGCCGGAAGTTGAACGTGTTGTCGTCATAGTCTCTCTGCTTTGTTCCTCAGCAGATTTTTGGCTGCAAACGAGAAAGAAAAAGTGAATAATATTTAGACGTGTCTCTATAGTATTGACAAGCCTAAATCTCTAATGCTGAAGTAAGTTGAAAAGTTAATCATTATAAAATCGAATTGAGTAGTAAGTGACTTCAATTATAAAACAAGCAAATGGCTTCTACAAATTATCATGCTATAATTATGAAGTAACTAACCATTAGGCACCACCTTTCATGAAATGAGTTAAATAGATGAAGGGCATTTCAGGGATTTTACTTGGTGTTTGGAGAAGGACAGAATGTGA
The DNA here is from genome assembly GCA_900406405.1 of Lepidium africanum. Lineage (NCBI taxonomy): Eukaryota > Viridiplantae > Streptophyta > Magnoliopsida > Brassicales > Brassicaceae > Lepidium > Lepidium africanum. The sequence goes on along the minus strand of OVAX01001696.1, from coordinate 7,344 downwards.
TGACGTAGTTTGGAGATTTAGCGCACGTGAAAGTACTTGACTTATCGTCATACGCGTAGCTATAGGCGCGTGGGCACGCGCTCTTAAAGATCCGCGAATACGAAGAGGGCTTACACGTGTCAGGTGACCCAAACGCGCCGCTGCAGCAATACTGCGGCTCACGAAACGCTTCGCACGCGCTTTTACACCCCATCGCCTTCTCTTCCTTTCCACTTCCGCCGACGCTTTTCACTTTCAGCTCCGACGGACATGAGTCGTTTAAATCGACGAGACAGCCAGTACTGCTGCAATTCTGGCCAGACCCGCCTTGAGGAACCACCAGCATCTGCACATTGTAGCCATCGACGAGGCTCACGTCATAGAAGTCTAGTCCTCCGTTGCCGTCGAGAGTGAATTCGGCTAGAGTTGTCGGAGGAGCAGCTCCAGTACCGGAGCATTCCAGTTTTCCGGAGCCGCAATCTCCCGTTTTGCAGGAGAATTTTCCATTGGAATCGGTAGAGCAGAGCGTTCTACCCCAGAATCGACCGCCCCATGACGACGGCGCATCGATTGTACGCGTCTCGTCTTTCTGGAGGACGAAGCCGGTGGTTGGTAATGGAGGAACTCCGGCGTTAGATAGAATTCCAGGCCAAACATTGTATTCGCATTTGTTCGATATTGTGAAGCTCCTTGACATAACACCTGAGATAGAAAAAAAAATCAAAAATTTTAAATCATCACACAATTGTTGAATCTGAGACTTTTAGGAGATTCTTACTGGAGAAGAACAAATTCGATAAGCAGAAGAAGAAGATAATCAATGCCATGATTGGGTTGAGTAAAAATGTTAAAGCTCTGTTTCTTCTTCTTGAAGCGAAACAGAGAAAATCCAGAGGAGTGATTTAAAAAGAGGGAAGGAGCATTGGGAATTCTGTTGAAGCTATAATCCAGTGTTGCTGTATGTTGGTAGCTTACGGTGAGTCTGATGACGTGGTTGATTATCAGTGGATATATGATTGATCCGTTGTGATCTAACGGTTACTGACATATGTGCTCTGACAAAAATAAAAGAGAGAAAAAACATTAGTCTGCTATATTTCTCTTTTTTTGGTCGGCTTCAAGAAAAAATCTCAACCATACTCTTGTCTTAAACTGCAAATATCTTCAATTGAGATTCTATTTTTATGGCTTCAAGATCAAATTGACGCAGATGAATTAGTCTAACCCAAAATCAACTACTCGTATTACTAAGTGTCGTAATAAACCATAACTTGTAGAAATAGAAGCATGAATTATTATTAGTATAAAGTTTCATTTTGATAATGTTTATATTGATAAGATTGGATATTACTCATTTCATTGTCAGAGGATTGGTTATCTACCATAATATAGAGATACCTGTCAATTGAGGGCAACTGTTCAACCAATTCTTTTTTTTGTCTCTAATCAATTATTTAGATAGAATTATTGACATTACTGAAGATGGATATCTATCAATGTATCATTAAACTTGGAGCAAAATGAATGATATATATATGTATATATTCAATGACCCCTTTTAGTATAAGATATCTAAACAACTTATCTTCAAATTACAGAAATTTGGACGCGAAGATTACAGTTTTGTTCGACTATACTTGCTACCAAATGTCAAAGACTCTTGATCAGTAGACTTCCACGTTCCATTGCTCTGCCTTCTTCAACTGCTTCTTGTAATCAAACCAGTCAATACCTAAGCAATCACCAAAGCCATAAAGTCATTAATTAGATTTAAGTTATGAAATGGATGTTCAAGATTTAGAGCGGTTTAGTAATCTTCTCTTTTACCGTCATTTGCAGCCAATGAGACCATAATGTCATCAATTCCTTTCTCCATGCCCTTAAGCCCACACATGTAGACAAAAGTGTTGTCTTTCTTTAACAACTCCCATAATTCAGCTGCGTATTGCGCCATTCGAGTCTGGATATACATTTTCTCTCCTTTGTCGTTTGCTTGTTCTCTGCTGATGGCATAATCAACCCTGAAATTCTCGGGGGCCTTTGCTTTCATCTTATCAAACTCCTGTATTTCAAGCATACAAGAAAAGAGGATTGGTTTCCTTTGAATTGGCAGGGTTTGAGAAACTAGAAGAAACCAGAAGAAGGGTATGAGTGTGTTTGCCTCTTGGTAGAGCAATGAGCTAGTTGTTGGTACTCCCAGGAACAACCAAGCTAAGCCATTGAACTGCATCAAGACAATTGCAACGATGTTAGATCTTTATTCATATGGCCAAAATTAAAAACTTTATTGACAGAAGCATTCATTCACCTTGTAGTCATCATGTTTCTCAAAGAACATCTTCCATAAGAAAGACCGGAAAGGAGCAATTCCTGTCCCTGTGGCAAGCTGTGGTATTCATCAAGAAGTAAGAATTGTATTAGTAGTAATTAATGATGTTTCAGGAAACATGAACCTCTAGAGATTAAATTATAAGGAAGTCAAGGTATTTTAGGCTTAGGGGAGAGACCATGATAACAGTGGCATTTGGATCCTTTGGCATAAGCATTTCTTTTCCTACAGGACCAGTGAGCTTAACAGGACTTCCAGGTTTCAAGTCACCTAAGAAAGAAGTAAAAGCAAACCTGAAAGTCAAATAATAGGTGAAAGAAGTTTAATTTTTAACAAAAACAAGCATTTCAATTGATACTTACACAAGAAATTTGAGCAAACTCCTTTAACTTCCTCTCCTTGGTCATTAGTATATACAAGTCTTTTCACACACAAAGAAACCTGCAACAACTTGTTCATTCACTTAACCAGACAAAACAATGCCTTATCTTTCATAACGTTGTAAAGGATATAGTCTATTACGGTTTCAGAATTGCCGACATCTCCAAGAGCGCTGCTTGCAATCGAGTAAAGTCTGACCTTATGAGGCTTTCCATTCTTGTCAATTCCTTCTGGAATCACACCAACAGATTGCCCTTCTCTGTACGGGATCTCTCCTATCGAAGGCACATAAATGCTACTTTAATTACCATCAAGAAGGGAATCATACATTGAAGAACTACAAAGTAAGAAACGCTTGGTGAGAATCAAGTGATGAAATCTCTACCTTCATGGCTGAAAACCATGTGCCAGGTCTCTCCAGGAGCATCATCTGCTGTAATCTTGGTGTTGAGAAGACATTTTCCGGTGTAAGGCTCTTTTGGTCTGTACTTGTTAACAATCACACCTTCCTCGTTCTTCTTAGACACTTTCTCCACTTTCTTTGCAGGAGCAGGAGTATCTGTTTCTGTTGAGATTTGAGCTCTTATGGATACCACTCTTTTACCTGTCACTGCATTGTTGCTTTTGTAGTTTAAAGCACCCTTTACAACACACAAAAACCAATCAGAGACACCTAATTAAGATCACTCAAATACTAGACGAAATTCCAGTAGCATGATCTCCCAAAAGCTTTTGAGTATATGTGAGAAAGTAGATTCCAAGTAGAAACCCAGATTCTACTCATCCAAAGTTCCAAACTTTACTGAACAACAAACCAAAGACCTAATCTAGTACATTGATCTTCCAAAATTTGGGACACAATTGAGACATCATCAATCAATTTTCTTACTGTTCTTTGTCCTCTAGATTTTTTGAGTTTACATAACATGTTTTACATGTCCAAATTACAAAAATTTACTGAACAAATTTGACAAGCTGTGATAGTTACTAAAAGCTAGAACAAAATACCTTATTGAACCTGATCCTTTCAGGAGCAATGGCACAGCTTGTAGCGGGAAGAGAAGAAGAGTTTGAAGATGTGAGAGAAAAAGCAGCATTCATGGTGGTCGCCATTGCTGAGCAAACGAAGTGAAAACAGGAGAAGATCTCAAGGAAATATAAAAACGAATCAGAAGGAGAAAGATAAGAGAAGGATTGGAAGACATGTGTGTTTGGGTGGATGAGGTTTTAAGAAGAGAGTATCTCGTTTGATCAAAGTTGTGGTTATCGTTCTTTGACCAGAAGCTATATATCTCTTTTGTGTTTTTCCTTTTAATATCTTCTTCTCTCTATAAATTTGAAAATTAACCCAAGCAAGTGTCTTTCAGACCAAAAAAAAAAAAAAAAAACCCAAGCATGTGTCATAAAAACTAATCCATGTATATATAAAAAATTAGAAATATAATTATACAAAATAAAAAAGGGAGAATTGGTCAAATGACACAATTTGAATTAATAATCTAGTAACTAACATATGTATCAGATGTAATTAAAGAAATAGCACAAAACTCTACTCTTTTTTTTTTTAATCAAATTAACCCTCATATAATATTTATTTTAATTATTTAGATATGTGGAAAAGCAAGGAAGAGACTTTGGTAAGTCTACTTGATACAGTACAATATACTATATGATATAAAACTATTATACAATATAGAACATATAGTATATAACAATAAAACTTATTTATTTATATGATATATAAGGGTAAAGAAACGGTGAGGAAGAATAAAAAGAATGATGAGAAGTCAACGAGTATAAAAAAGACAAGAAAGAGTGGAAGGATGATGATTGTTTGTAGTGGGGTTAGCACAATGTTTTATTAACTAGAATGTGAATGAGATTACAAGAATGGGTTTAGATACTCGTTAAGAGTGACAAACAAGATGCTCGAAGTATAAGTTTTTAGAGAGAAAATGTCGATCAGATCCTCTGCTCGGCATCCCAAGTGTCTCATTTTATAAACAAGGAGCTTTCGATTCGTATTTCTCTTTGTCGAGGTGCCCATGCTGACCTGTGATCGTAGCCTGTGGATCCGAGAGTAGGGAATCATTACCTCGGGGATTGTATGCCGAATTATCGGACTTGTCACATTTAATGTTTCCATGGCGGTTATGTCTAGGTAATGATTAGGTGAAGTTACATCAGCGCATTAAATGCGCATTAATTGGCCGAGGACGTGTACGAGGACTTGTGCCTTTAGACCGACTATCTTTACGTTTCTTTGTCCTGATGTTATGGCACATGCCGAGGTTGTTTAACGGTTGGGCATGAGTGATTTATTCTGTCAAGTGCTTAATGGGCCTTTCGAAGCGATATAGGCCGAGTCCGGAATGAGGCCAACCTCCAACAATGATGAAGAGGATAAAGAGAAAACGGAGGAGAAGAATAATGAGAAGGGGGAAGAGGAAGAGTAGGGGAAGAGTAGGTTGAGAAGTAAAAATAGGAAAAAGATATGAGAAAGAAAATGAATAGAAGAACAAATAAATATAAGTTGATGACATTTTTCCAGAAAAATGTATAAATTATAGTTTATAAGAAAATAGATATATTATACCAGATATATATTCTATATATTAGCGTTTTATATAAAATTAATTAATAACATATTCATTTTTTATCAAAAAATTTGTTCACTTTTTTTAATTTAAAACATAGTATATATAGAAAACAAATCTATGTTTCTTTAAAAGAATTTTTAAATTTGATTTAGTGCTTTTAATTAAAAGTTATATTCAAAATAGAATTACTGAGGAGAGAAAGAGGGAAGAAAAAGAAAAAAAATTAAAATTAAAATGAAAAGGGTATAGTTGCAAATAAAGCCTCGACATTTTACTCGAACCCGAAGACCCAAACTCAACCCAACCCAAAATATAGGATTCGAACTTGAACCGGATCCGATGTAAATATCCTATTGGGTCCTACATCTATATACCAGAAAACCTAGACCCGAACCCGAACCGAACCAAAAACAGAATGGGTATTCGAAGACCCAAAATATAATTATATTTTTAGAAATTATTATTTATATTAATGATTTTCATAAATTAAATATAAAAAATTACAATTATAAATCTCAATATATTAGTAATATAGGATAAGATTAAAACAACTAAAACAATCCAAAATATTCAAAAATCTTTATTAAGTTTTTGAATTTTAAGTTTTTTTAATTAAATTTTTACTTGTTTAAAATTTTAAAACAATTTAGATAAAAATACCCGTATCCAAACCGGACCCGAACTGAACCCGAACTGAACCCGAATTTTTTTGGGTCGTTTTATAGATATCTGAACCAAACCGGATCCGAAAATACCCAAACCGAATCCGAACCAAAAATTAAAAATACATAAATGGGTCCTAACTTTCTAGATCCGAAAATCCAAACCCAAAAAAATCTGAACCGAACCCAACCGACCTGAAACCCAAAATACCCGGGCCTTACAATTATTATAGGAAATATAGAGAATAGTGGTGAAGATAGGGTTTTATGCCATGGAGTGAGTTTGTTAAATATTTTATGCCATTCATGCTAATTTCCCAAATAAAAGTCCTATTATCATATTGTTTTTAGTATATATTAAGATTATATATATACATCTCCCACGATATATTATTACTTTTGTATTACTTTATAGCTAGGATTATACTCATGTTATAACGCGGAATTTGATTGTTTTGATGGTTTTTTAAATTATGTTCATTTAGGTTATGAGACCCGTGTTGATATTTTAGAATATTATTTTGAAGATGTTGTTTTAAAGGTTCGAAACCCGAACCGAAATTGATTCAGAATTAGAGGAACCAAACTTGAAAAAATACTCAAATGGGTCGTTAATCTATGTACCAATAAAACCGAACTTGAATCCGAACCGGAGCCAAATCAAAAGCCAAATTATAGTTTTTAAGATTTTTTTCTATTAAATCTTTTTTGATTTTGAATTTTTATATAACAAATAACCAAACTCGAACTCGATCTATTCCGAATCAAACCGATCTCTATCAGAAAAAAATAGCTGAATAAGTTTTAAACTAAAATAACCATAAATACATAATTTGATGAACCAAATCCAACAAAATAACAGAATGTGTCCTAAATCTATGTATTCAGAAAATCAAATCCAACCCGTATCTGAACCGAATCAATAACTGAATATTTAACCAACATTTTTTAATTAAATTTCGGTTTTTAGAGTTTTTTTATTAAATGTTTATTAATTTTAATTTTTTGTATAAAAATCTGTATCAAAACCTATCTTAAACCTATTTTTAGGTTAATTTTTATTTTAAAGTTTATAACACGGTCAAAATAAAAAAAGTGTCTTCCGCTTTAATTTATAAGACTAGATATATACCCACGCTATAGCGTGAGATTTGATTATTATTTTTCAACTGTTGATATTTTGAATGTTATTTTAGAGGTCCAAAATCCGAACTGAAATTAACGTGAATTAGAAAAACCGAACCCGAAATGAACACAATAAATTACCTTAATAGATCATAAATCTGTGCATTTGAAAAATCAAACCTAAACTTGAACCCGGACCAAATCAAAAAGAGTTTTTCTATTAAATCTCTTTTAATTTTGAATTTTTATATATAAATACTCGAACCCG